>JAIFZK010000068.1:7075000-7169323 GCA_027481765.1 Tenualosa thibaudeaui | reverse complement strand
TAGTGGGCACACTGTTCCTCCTCCGTTTAGTGGGCACTGTGATCTCACGGTGCTGATTGGCGAATACGAGTCCTGCGTATCTGTGCTCGATTGCTCTTCCTCCATCCTTAAACTACCCGGATGTGGGTCACAGTAAATTTGAATTTGAATTTTTGAGAGCTAAACATGAATTCAAATTCAGATCATAGTATTCAGATTCACTTTTTCAATGCAAGGATTGAACTTAATAAATACAATTTCAAACTATGTGCAGTTATTCTAGTTTAGCTATTAAAATACAATTATAAATTCCCTCGAATTCAGTTCCTGGTGGCACATATTTCTGCCCATAAACATTACTCATTCATCTAACCAGTCCCAGTTTATCCCTTAACCTCTGAAGGATGTATTCCTCACTCCGTAGTCCCATAACAGTTCTTAATGCACTTGATGTCCTGTGATGCCAGAAAAGGTACAGTGTCTCTGGGACCATCAAGGAATTTCAACTGGAAATGTACAGGCTTGATATTGTGTTTCTTTCTAGAGTAGTTCATTTACCTCCCAAATGTGTCCTTGAGAGGATGACACTCACAGGGAAAAGTCTGTGCAACAATACAAGGACTGCCACCATCTTTGCCCTTGAAAAAAAAGATAGCCCATGACTCCATCCTCCAGTTCATCCATTAACTTTTTTCCTTCAGAAGCAGGGATGACTCGCCCATGGTAATCATACACAATGATCTCCTTTGGAGACAGGCACAGTGGGAAAAAAGGAAATATGACTGTCATGTCCTCACAAAACTTTGACGCTGCGTTTTGTCATCCAATGTTGTTTGCTCACCTTTTCCCTTGCTTTCTCCAAAGTCCTTAATGTCAAGCCCCTTCCATTTCTGATCAGTGATCGCTTTATTTTCTCATCTTCTTCAATGACCATCTTCTCCGTTGATATCCAATGTTGACGAATGTCTTTAAATTCTGGAAGGTTTGTGTTCCATTTCTCTTGAAAGATAATGAATCTATGTCAGTTCACACTGCCAAAGTGAACTGAAGTAAATTTTTCAGTTGAGTCAGTAAACAAATCATAAACAATGAAAAGCAGTTCAAAGAATTACATATAACACTGTGCTCCTTGTCTGTGTTTACAACATACTGTTTTCTTTTCAAAGACAAGACAGATGCTTACAGAGGATACATTTTGTGCGCTGCTTGCACTGCTCTCTCTACCACTTGTCGTAAACGCTGCAGTCTTCATATCCAGCACTTATCCTCATCTGTTTTGTGGCTGGTAGGAAAGAACCTTCAGGACCTTCAGGCACACAATCTTCAACTCTTCACTCAATAATACATCCATAATTGTAATCACAAGTTTCACCAGACTCCAGTGGATTGTCACTGCTGGGCGCAGCACTCTTGCTGATCAGCTCATAGGAGATAATGGTAAAAAATTAGTTTATGTTGGTGTATGTGACCTAATTTAATTTAAATGCATGGGAGGAAGGGTATCCTAATTTATAAAGTGGGTTTGTGTGTGTGTGTGTGTGGCTATGACCTAGAACAACACCTCTTCCCGTGTGTTATGCCAGTTTTTTTGTTTTATCTGTACACAGTCCCAGTAAAATTAAATAAAATCATTCATTCATTAAATATGGATTGTGGTTGAAGTACTTTTGAAATAGTCACTACCGCCAAAGACTAAGTTCTAAATCTGAATTTGCATTTGCAATGTGTTTTATACACACACACATACATATATATATATATACATACACACACACATACATATATACAGAGATGTGTAATCCACTGAGCTTTGCTATCAAAAAGTTTGCTGCTTATCTTCATTTAGGTGTTCATGGAGGACTTAAACTTAAACTTACATGTAATGACACTTCAACAGCACTTGTCAATGCACCAAGGAATGCACGGTTCAATAGTTATCTAGACCTTGAGAAAAAAATGGAAGAAAGAGACATTACACTGTTGAGCCATTTGTTCTAGACAGCTTGCTGGTTATGTCACCAAGGCTAAAATTCCTTTGGTAGGCATTGGTACATCTACGTTCAGTCTGCAGTCTTCAGAGCCTAACGTCTACAAAACTGTATTTTGTCATTTATTTTTTGGTCAGAGGAGCCACACATTGCAATACACCTAACCTAACTCTGCTGAAGGAAATGGTAACACAGGGCACAGAGGCTGAAAGTGTTAGATAACACAACATTATTTTCTCTGAATAGAGAACTGACCCAAAATATTTGTCCAGCTACTGGGCTACAGCTGACCTGTCCCTAAGACTTGTTTGTGAATAGAGCATGGGTCAGTCATTTCAAAACAATCAAAACAAATTAACACACTTTACTGTACCGTGAGTGACATAACTTTATCATACACAACTGAAATTTCAACTTACCTAGGGTCTTCTTTGTGACAGGCTAACACCTTTATGTGGTCTATGGCAACAGGCAGATGATCCTTGTTCAAAACTGTGCAGCCAACGAAAACACAAAGACAAGTCTGAAAAAAGAGGATAAAATGCGTGTGCTTGGCAAGGCAACTTCTATATTGTGCATCATGAGGAGTGTGATCCAATCATTACTTTGGACAGTGGTGGGTTACACATGTGGCAGCGGTCCTCCATGTGATACTGATGGTAGCGGATTCCACATCTGATAGTTGTGGTAGCGGTCTAAACATGTGATAGTTGTAGTCTTTGCACCATAGCTTGGAGTTCAGCTGGTCCCCCTTGTGAGAGCCCCAGGCACAACACTCCCTAATAATACACAATACACATTAATGAATAATAATAACAACAACAACAAAGTGATGTTAGGATTACTGGTGCATGTGGGTTTTTGTAATTAGCCACAAAAGCAAGTGCACTAACTGATCAATAGCGCTGTATCTCGGTTTTCAAAAGTAAGGCTTTCCAACCGGCCACGAGTCTCTCTGAGGTGACATTGCTGACATACAGCCCTCTCTAGATCTGGGATTCATATATGGGTCTTGTCATAGCATGTTTTCACTCTGGGTCCCCTTGTGGGAGCGCCAGGCACGACACTCCCAAAGAGTTTGTCTTAGTCAAAAGATCAAAAATGCATCTATTTAAGGACAAGGACAGACAAATATTGTTGGCTTACATGTTTCAGTACAGTTGCGTACCTGGTGGAATTATTTTGCAAGACTGCTATTCAAAGACCCATGAATGATGACACCACATTCAAATCACAAGGGGGAATCAGAATCAGTCTAATTGACTCTCCATACATTCAACAAATAGACAAGTCAAATAGACAAATGGAAAGATATAGACACATACTGTATAATGGAGGCAACTATGTCCACATAGGAGCTATCTACATGATGAAGGCCTACAAATAAGTGATAATATTGCAGACAAAGTAGAGTGACATCACATTCAAAACATAAGGAGTGGGATGTAAAGTGCAGAGTAATAGTTTATTAAAGTGTCTGTTTTCCAAATCACGTAGCATTGGATTCGTGTCAAGGCTAACTTCACTAAACTAGCTAACGGCAGCTAGTAGAGATTTGCGTTGGAGGCTACTCATGGCTAAGTTAGCTTTGACAAGAATCCAATGCTACGTGATTTGGAAAACAGACACTTACCGAGCTGGCTTGTGGTGGTAGCCCTGTGGGGGTTGCTGTCGCTGTCATCGTCGCTGTAGAGAAATTTTGGATTGCCGCCAGAACGGCTCTGCCGTCTGGCGATGTTTTCTGCTAAGATGGTTGCAAACCAACCATAAAACAGTTGTAGATTCTACCAGATGAAGGAAGGCGAGAAAGGCTCTTGCTGAGCATGCGATGCCAAAGTCAGTCAAATTGCGCCCTCTCGTGGCCATAGTGGAATTTGCATATTAGTTAAATAGTTTCACCTGAAACATTTAGATTTAAAATTTATATTTATATTTAAATTTAACATTTAGACTCAGTATTTAGGTTTAACATTTAGATGTTACATTTAATATTTAGATTAAACTATTTAAAATATCTATAAGATGACAAATATTGTAATAAATGTGCAAAAACTTGACACCCATTTTTTAAACACTATTTGAAGCTGAATGTGACAAAATGTTTCTGTAATTTTCAGCACGGGCCTTTACAAACGGCACCCCATAACATACTGGATAATGGAGGCAACTATGTCCACATAGCAGCTATCTACATGATGAAGGCCTACAAATAATATTCTAGACAAAGTAGAGTGACATAATATTTAAGACACGTGGATTGGGATGTAAAGTGCAAAGTAATAGTTTATTAATAATAAAATTATCTGAACTTTCTTTTGAAATAGTGTGATTATTATTTGTTTACAGTCAATATTTACATGACAGCAGAACAAAGAGGACACGAGAAATGAGCAAAAGGCAACATATTAATCAAGATGGATCGGCTTGGATTTACACCTCCATAACATCTTCAAATTCCTGAAGATTGATTGTTCCCAACTTGGACTAAAGTGTAGAAACACAGGACACTAATGTGAAAAATGCTCTAGTGAATAATATGTGAATAGTGAATTTATTACACAGTCCACACCACAGTCTCTGTGTGAATGTGTTTGGTTATGTATCAGTCACCTGATTTAAACTGCAATCCAACAAAGTCCCAACTCACATTGAAGAGAGAATCTAACCCGGTCTACATAGGAAAAACACAGAAGACACTTAAGACAAATGGTCTGCTTAATACAGTAATATGGCCTTCATACCACCTTCATAGAGATCAAATCTTGTAGTGTACTAAGTAATTAAGGCAGTTCGTAGTTACTAAGTAGTTAAGTTAGTCACCAGACATTTTGTGATGTATATGTCTGGATTGATTGTTTGATTGTTTACATTAAAATTACTATCCCAGACTTCTGAGCACGTCTGGAATGACGAGAAGACCATAGAGAAAGTTTAAAACAATTTACCCTACAAGCTCTTTTTAAAATAAACCTGCGCTGCTAGCAATAATCTTTGATTTGCCATTAAAAGATATGTCCAGTTGTAAAAAGCTTAAAAAGTGCCTTGCGCTAAATGACCACAAGAGGGCGCTTATAGACCACTCTAATGTGGATGAGGAACTGTATAAGCAATGCTACAGAGCGGTACTTGCAGAATTGTGAGTGAAATAGGCTTAGTTTGTCCACATTATACATTCCCAAGCATGTAGGTCAGAAACAACTGGCAATAAAATTACTCTCCCAGACTTCTGAGAACGTCTGGAATGACGACAAGAGCACAGAGAAAGTTTAAAACAAGTTACCCTACAAGCTCTTTCAAAAATAAACCTACGCTGCTAGCAATAATCTTTCATTTGCCATTAAAATATATGTCCGGTTGCAAAAAGCTTAAAAAGTGCCGTACGGCAAATGACCACAAGAGGGCGGCTATAGACCACTCTAATGTGGATGAGGAACATTGGGAATGACCGCCAAATTTCAAATTCAACTTTACTGTGACCCACATCCGGGTAGTTTAAGGATGGAGGAAGAGCAATCGAGCACAGATACACAGGACTCCTCTTCGGCCAATCATCACCTTCCTTTTTGAGCACAGTGCCCACTAAACGGAGGAGGAACAAGTGTGAAGACTAGAGCGACCATCAGTGCAGATATGACAAATATGGTAATGAAAAATGTACATATATTTTAACGTTCTTTTGATCAACTGTTGTTAATGTAATAGCTTTTTTAACAATTCGGTTTAATCGGCGAGCTTAAATCATGTATGTTTCAGTTATGCTTTTAGCAACGAGCGCTGGACCTAGTCTACAAACCCCCTGCAAACAATAACGACACCTTTTTACTCAGTAAATAACACCGAGTGAAAGTGAACGTAGGCTGTCTTCAGCGTGATTAATTTTAATAACTACTCGTGATTGAATGTCTTTGACACCGCTGGGTTCTGCTTAGAGTCTGTCGCTGTGTATGGCAGGTGCTATATTGAGAATGAGGAGTTGTCGTTAGTCTGCCTACGTTTAGTGGTTCTCTTTGACATTAACAGAAGATACAGACTTATTTCTCTATCTTAAGACGCAGAGCCAATTCCTGCCACGGAATGTACGAGGAAGGACCCAATCACCGAATATTAATTTGTTAGGAGTTAGGCTAACACGCCTGTACGTACACACCAGAAGCGACCAAAGCGACCAGGTCACCGAGGGCGCTGAAGAAGCTTCGCTGTTGAGTTCGCTTTGTTCGCTCATGACGTATCATTTGGAATGTTAGTCATTTAAAGGGCCGCAGCCAAAAAACGCTTCCCCGACCAACAGTTGTGAAAGCGGTGATGTATGCGTAGGGCGAAACATTGATGTACTTGAACTTTGACATGTTTGGTTAATAAAGGAATAAAAGAGTATAAAACGTCTACATGCACTGACTGCTGAAAAATATTCATATTCATATTCATACAATGATTCATGAATTATTTAGGCCGCTGACTGTAAACATCAGTTTACTTAAATCGCATCATTCTTCGCATTAAATTGCAATCTCGTTTTAAATATGATTATGTTTGTAGCAGTATTTAAAAACTTGGCCTTGGTCGAGGCAGTCCACAAGAGCAAAGCAGTTGCGGATAAAATCCCGCTTAAAACTACTAGCCTTAACAATTGGCTAAAGATTTACTGTAAAGAGCAAATTAAATGTACTCCCGCTTAATACAATGCAGAATGCGTTCTATAAATACTGGCACGTATCATTTCTGTTTCATCATCTCAGCATGGAAGACCAGGGTCTTGTCTTGTCTGTCCCACTACCTCCGCAATTTTCTCCCACGCTTCACTTTGTTGTTTGCATTGCTGAAGCAAAACAGGATTGGGTCGAGGGTTGAGTTACAATTATATCGTTGTCCTGCCTCTAACCATGATTTTCTCAATCTACATACTGATAATACTGTATTGTGTTGGTTTTAGGGAATCCAAATTGAGGATATTGATTGGGAGAGCTTAGGGGGGCTTGTGACAACTCCACCAACCCAGAGGAGGAGATTGTGGTCAGTTTCCAGAGGGGCCACACCCAACAGCCCCCACTGACCATCGACCTGGGGGTGCACATCAGCGACGACCTCTCCTGGACCACCAACACTGCATCACTGGCCAAGAAAGCACAGCAGCGTCTCTACTTCCTGCGCAAACTTAAGCGGGCATGTACTCCACCACCCATCATGACTGCATTCTACAAAGGAACCATAGAGAGCATCCTTACCAGCTTCATCAGTGTGTGGGGTGGGAGCTGCACTGACTACAACAGGAAGGCTCTACATCATGAGGACAGCTGAGAGGATCATTGGTGCATCACTCCCCTCCCTGCAAGACCTGTACACCACCCGCCTCACCAGAAAAGCCATCACAATGGTCAGTGATGCAAGTCACCCAGCACACAGTCTGTTCAGTGTCCTGCCCTCTGGAAAGAGGTACAGGAGCCTCTGCTCCCGCACTACCAGAATCGCCAACAGCTTCATCCACCAGGCTGTGAGACTGCTGAACTCATTCCCTTCCCCACTCCCAGCTCCAGCCAGCAGAAGCACCAGGCGTCTAGGAAGACACTGGACTCACCCCCCCCAACCGAAACTCTGCATATGCAAATTGCAGGGGCAGCTACTTCTAAATGCACAAAGCTGGAACACTCAGTGAACTTCACCTCATGCCTTGTCTGTCTTGTCATGCCCTGCTATATTAGTAGTGTACTTAGGGTTCTCTGTCTTGTCTTGTCATACCTAATGTTAGGTAGTAGCACTAGGCAAAAGCAGCCTTAAGCTACTTGCACTTTATTTATTTATACAACCTTAGGATTAGAATTGTCTTGTTGTGCATCTGCACTTTACTGTTGTCCACGTACACGCATGGGATACTGGGAAACGTAATTTTGATTCCTTTGTATGTCAAGTACATGTGAAGAAATTGACAATAAAAGTTCTGCTTCCTGATACCTTGGCTTTCCCACTGGACTACCTCGGCATTGCACCTCTGGTGGTCCTCGCCTATCATGGCTTACCACCAAGATTCCCCTCCTGAGACCTTGGCCCCCCACTGGACTATCTATGAACTGCAACCTCTGTGTTTTGTTTTCATTCCCCATGTGCTTCTGTTCTGTTGCCTGCCCTGCCCCTTTCTCCTCCCCTGCTCTACACCTGCTCCTCATGATTCTGTTTTCCCCGTAATGAGTTTCAGCTGCCCCCTGTTTCTCCTAGTGCTCCTGCCCCCTATATAAACCCCAGTTTTTTTTCTGTTCCTGGTCTGATCATCTGACCTCGTTCCTCGTCTATTGTAAGTCTGTATCTAGTCTGCTCACCTACCCGTGAGTTCTGTTTCCGTGTTTTTACCTGCTCTCGTTTCTCGCGTCTGCCTCGTGGAATAATTTTGAGCTTTTTGTTTCTTCCTGAACCTTTTGAGGAAGTTTAGATAACTGTCTTTGTACCTTTTGGATGTTTTTGAGTTTCCTCTGTTTTCCCCGAACCCCTGCCCTTTTTGATACCTGTTTTTGGAAACCCTTTGTTGGATTACTTGTGTGTTTTTGCCTTACCGAGATCTCCTGAGCTTTCTTCCACCGCGTACTGCTTTTTGTATAGTTTCTTGCTCTTTGTGAAATAAACCGTGCTGATCTGCATTTGGGTTCCTGTTTGAGTCTTAACGAACTTTACAAAAAGTGACTGACTTTGGTTACCGTGCCAGAAATGGAATGTCCACTGAAGACAGAGGACACTGAAACGCTTTGCCTTGCCATTGATCCCCTTTCTCATTCAAATAGTTTTGGAAGAGACATTTATTTGACCACACTCGCTCATGCTTTGTACCTACTTCACCATCATTGACAGTCATGCCTGTGCTAGAGGACTTTTAATAACTTGTGATGGGACAATTCCAGTGTAGGACCACATGTATCCAGGCAACTTGTAGACCACCTTTCACCATTTACAGCAAACTAATTAAAACTAAATGTATAAAATGCCACAAAGTTGTATTTTGCCTTCATACTTTTTTTTTAATCAGACACCATCACATAAATTCTGGCAATTCTGGCAACCACAAGGAGGAGGGTAAAATCACAGTGAAGGACGTGATGAAAACACTTATCGAAAACATGCTAATGCTGCTTAAAGCACAACATTCAGTGTAATGGTCATTAACACCCATGAACAGAATTAGGTGCAGATACAAACTAGATTTTGGTATAAATATCTGAAACCCATTTACTACTTTAGCCTGAATGTATACACATTGTACTGAACACTGAAGCTATGGAAAAAAAAGTAGCACTAGATATTTTCAACGTCAGTATTTCACATAAGCCTGGTGAAATGCCTGGCTTAGATGAAAGGCTTCTGTCATTACTTGTTTGAAGTCAAGATAAGTTTGCATATGCTGAACAGGCAGGTGGATTGTATTGCTACATGCAGTGACTGTTGGGTATTGCTACATGCAGTGACCATACTGGATGTCACAGGTGTGATTTAACTCCACAACGATTCCTTTAGTTTCTCTTCTCTTCTGGTAAGACGGGAATGTGGCCTTGTCCTGTCAGCCACTGGAGAAATGTACTGGGGGACAGGTGACCTGGATAGTTACCCACCTCTGGATGTTCATCTTTTCAGAGACAGATGAAACAAACAATCATGTATATGAAACATTGGACAGTTTGCCTGTAGCGACACAGGTAAATCTAATATCTGACAAGGAAATTTTATCACATATAATAACTAGGTGTAAAAATGCAGTTTAATTATGGGGGTGGGGGCTTACTGATGGCAGGGGAGGTGGAGTAGTGTGATGTGTATGTGGGGGAGAGGGCTCAGGTTTTGGCAATGGCAGGGGCAGAAGGGCAGGGCAAACAAGGTCTTTAATTGTACATAAGTGTACTTACAATGATGATGTAGCCTACATGGAAACTTCCTGAGATGTGTTATAGAGACACTAAGTACACAGAGTTTACAAGAAAAAGACTAAATAAGCAATTACATGCTTCCAGCTGCTGCAAGAAGTCCTGTAGGTGGTTCATAACGCTCACTTCAACTTGTTCTTTGTGTGTGTGTGTGTGTGTGTGTGTGTAGGGAGGGGGGGGGGGTAGGGGGTGTCCCTTCTTTCACTGGGATGTGTATATGATGTATATGGTGGATATGTTATGTTATATGGGATATATTTATGATGTTTATATGCTGCTGGACACCTTAATGGACACCTCTGGGATTTCCTCTAAAGTAATCTACTCTACATCCCTACTAAAGCGTACATCTATCAACTCACCTTCATCACCTCTCTGGCAGATGTTTGGATACTGGTTCATTACATCATCGAGCCCATAAAGCAGCCCACATCTGCAGACCTTCAGAGTAGCAGATGGCAGAGAGAAGTTCATTACATTTGGCATTAAGAACAGCAGCACTAAAATAGATGGGAGGGAAAAAGAAATTCAATATGAAGTTAAATGTAACAAAGTAAAACATGAACATTAATGTAAGGACCTCTAAAACTAGGCCCCTTGGCCTAGGCCTACTATAACTATTGCTATAACTATAACTATTAACTAGTATAACTATTGTATTATGATACATGCATTATGTTACTGTGCTGGTTTAGCCAACAGCCGATATCTTTGGTTAGGAAGGGCTAGAAATTAGAAACGCTAGACTGATATCCTCTGGTTGAATTGCTTTCAATTCAACATCAATGAAATCAACCCTATGTCTAGTTATAGCACTTTTTTATGAAGAGTAAATAAACTTAAATAAAATTGCCATGAGAACAGTTACACTAACATTCTTAACAAGGATCAGCAGAGTTAAAAAAGCTATTTACCAAACAATTTCTTCCTTCTTTTCAACATTAACAGGTCCATTATAGCCACAGTTCTGTGGCCGACTCAACCTTAAAAACACACACACACACACACACACACAAATGCCTAAGAGATAATTAAAGACACAACATGAGTACGATGGTGAATACTGCGTGTTTGTACCCGACACAGATGTGGAGGGGCCTTTACACTTCGATAAGCGCGATATTCAACAAATACATACATCATGGAGTTGACTGTTAGTGACAGTCTGATTGGCACCTTGCATGGCAGCCTTAGTCATCAGAATCATATATCACAATATTTTTGACCAAATATCTCAGTATTGATGTTGCTACAAAATTCCCTGACTTCCATGAATTCTGTGACAGCGGGGAATTCTGTATTACAAATGTTACGTGCTGGCTCAGGGCACGCAACATTAAGCGGGAAGACCAGGCGGTTTCATATTGATAATCTAAATATTTATTAAATTAATAAAGTTAAATGAGCAATAATCAAAGATAAGTATAATAATTGTGGTGCATGTCAGTGTAATGAGAAAACAAAAGTGTCAGTCGATAATCAGTCAGATTTCACCAGCACTCCTGAAAAAAACAGTATAAATTAGAAGAAACAGTCATGTCCTTAGACTAAAAAATACTAAGGGCAGAAAGCAAGAAATAATTCTATGCGTTGCATAACATTTTGAGCAAAATTAAGTAATTTGAGCAAAACGGCATGCCACATATTAACAAATAACCATTTTACTTCTCATTCAAGTGAGGTAGGGAAAATGATAGTAATGTAATACCATAGGCATAGCTAAATTGCTTGATCAAGATCCACCATGGAATATTTGGGACATTTTCGAATCTAGTCAGCCTTAAAAAGCTTCTGCTCAATCCCTGCAACCATCTCTTTGAAAACAAAGAATGATTCAATGTCACTATGGAAGTCACTACGGTTACTTCTATTGCAACTAAAAATAACTCAAAAACAGATTTCAATTAAACTTTCAGGAAATGTTGATAATGAGAAAGGAACATGTGATTACATTTGGGTGATCAGTTGAAGCAAAGGGGAGTAAATAGTACAAAATCCAAGCTGTTTGGCAAAGGTTCTAGTTCCAATATGTGTACCTGTGAGGAACTCCCTCCATAGTGCTCCTGTATCAAGGCCTCCCCTATGAACCGGATTTTTAACCGACTGGTTGGCAATGCCTTCTTCTGAGCTTCCATTGAGCAAGGCCCCGCTCCACCACATGGGTTCTTGATGCAGTGAGAAGAAATTCTTCCTCATTGTTAACTGCAGCAGAGATGGCCTGCAGAACATCATTAAGGCTGAAGGAGAAATTAATGGGTGTTAGGCAGTTTGATTCTGGAAACTGTATTGTCTGTATTCCTTAAAGTCTGTGGTTGTCCGGTGTATGTATGTTGTATGTATGTATATGTGACATGCTTTACTCTGTGTAAGTATTTGCACCTTTTTGTCAGTGACTGTAATCCGAATCATCAGATTAATCACTAATCTGATAAAGGAGAGTAGCAAGTTCTCATTTATTATATGAAGATGGTGTATGAAGTGAGTGTTATGCAAGCAATATTCACAATGTTGCACCCAAGAAAAATCTTGAGGAGCAAAACATTGTCTATTACAGATGTCTAGTGGCAAGCTTAAAAGTATACAGTAGTTGTTTCGGTGTTTTACAGTGTACAGCTATTTGTAGTATAATGGGATCTCCCAACATACAATGGGTCTGTACATACCTCCTGTGGATATGTATCTGAAGGCTTACAGGTTTGAACATGCAGCGAAAGGATTTATAGTGGATAGCTGGTCTGACAGGAGTGGCACACTGCCTTTGGCATAGTGGAGACGGACCTGGAGTCAGGAGGTAGTGGCAGTGTGTCTAGTTCTTCCTGTACTGGAGCAATATATAGGACACCCTTTCCGCCTCCACTTGCAGTCTTCAGAATTAGCCCTGTGTAGCCACTGTCCTCAGGAGCACCATGTGTAATTTTCTAGCACCCCACCCTCCTAAAAAGAAAAATAATTTATGTGATAGTACTCATCACTCATGATATTGATCCAATTTTAACATTACAAACAAAATTACATTGGCCATAAGTTCTATGTACCTGCTGCTTTGTAAATCAGCCAGCCCCCAGACACACTTTACAGTTTTGGATAGAGATCTTTGAGGGTTGAACATACCTTCAAGAGCAATATAAACCACCAGTAAAATAAATAATACCACATACACCACATTGTGACATTTGTTTTGATAGTGGGCTATATTAATATATATAAAACTTGTTAATGATGCCACCTCACCTCATCATGAGTGTAGCTCTCTGCTATCAGCGTGGACATGTGTCCCAAACCAGCTTACAGATGGAAAATGTCTTCACTGCCTTTGGGAGTGCGTTCAAGACATTTGGGTAAGAGGTAAAATGTAACTTGCATCTCTTCGACTGGTGTGAAGTGGTTGGCAGGCCCTCGAACACACTGGTGCTTTCCCTTGGCTCCAAAAAGTGCTGGAAAAGACCTGTGATGAGAACATTACATTACACAATACAAGTACACATCTCACTAGCTATATTGAGAATTTAAATTGACTAATGTAAGGGATAAGTCAGTCTGGCATAGAAGCCAAAAACGGTGAAGACCTTCACATTTCTGTGTGCACACTGGGTCGGCCATCTCTGCCCCTTTCCTGACTCGTTCCCTGTCTGTTAGAATGACACCGTGTTCAGAAGATGGATCACAATATTTTATGATGAGTAGTTAACATTTAAATGAAGCAAAATGATTGAATTGGTATACATATTAATCAGTGTTATTTGTTATGAAACTAGACACAACATCTTGGAGTCTCTGGGGCAGTTTGCTGTTGGACACTGGGCCTATGGTTGGCTCTGTATTGGGGACTGGGCCCAACAGGACCAGGGACAGGTATTCATTTGTCAGTAAATCTAGGAGGCGTCTTACAGAGTTAATTTAATATGTAACAAGTTATACCACGGCTTGATTTTATTTCCAATTATGATGCGCTGTTTGGAACGTTGGTTAATTTTCTGTATGCGCACAACTCTGAAGTGGTCCCTGTTTACAGACCATGTTGGGCTTGGGTATCAATGCGGCAAGTTAAAGATGGTTAAAGATGGTAAAGATGTGACAGCTTTAGCAAAATGATGAGCAGATAGAAATACAAGGAGTAGAAACAAATGATATGCCTCTGAGACGGTTTTTAGTGCCACCACAATTCATTTGGTCTTCAAGTCAACATAATTTTCCTAAGCTAGGCTTAACAGAACTTTGGAATGGCTAGTGTGACAGTGCCAATAAGGGAGGGACACCAAGTTCTGATTCCCCATTGTTACCCACTACCCTCTATTAACACTTGAGAGGAACACACAGGTTAGGGGTACGAACAACAGAAGCATGGTTATTTATACCCAAAATATATACTCTTTCTTTTGTTCAACAGAGCACACAAGTAATGAGTAGTGAATTAAAATAAAGACCTTAATATACCAATGACAGTCAAAACACACAACACTCAATGGGGTTACTGGTGATGCGCCAAAACCGCTGGTTAAAACATCCCCGAAATCAAATTGGTCACACTGCGAGTCCAAACGAAATTAAATAATCCACTACCAACAATATGAAATAATTCACAGTAAGCAAAATGAAGTAACACACAGCAAGCAAGGTTTGTTAATACAGCATACAGGGAACGCTTCAAGACCACCTCCATAGTGCCAGTGCCGAAACACTCATCACCTACGTGCTTGAATGACTACCGCCCTGTAGCACTCACGCCCATAGTGATGAAGTGCTTTCAACGAGAAATGCTTGCCGCCCATACTGGACCCTCACCAATTTGCCTAGAGAAGCAACAGAAGCACAGAAGATGCCCACAGCGCTTCATTGTGTGCTCTCACACTTGGACAACAAGAATGCATATGCAAGAATGCTGTTTGTTGACTTCAGCTCAGCATTTAACAGTCATCCCCTCCAAGTTAATCGCCAAACTCTGCGACCTTGGAATCAGCAACCCCATCTGCAACTGGATCATGGACTTCCTGACCAACAGACGCCAGTTTGTTAGGTCAGGCCAGAACCGGTCCACCACCCTGTCACTGAGCACTGGTGCACCACAAGGCTGTGTGCTATCCCCATTCCTCTACTCCCTTTTCACCCATGACTGCAGGCCTGTGTATGGATCCAACTCCATCATCAAGTTTGCAGATGACACCACGGTGATTGGACTCATCAGTGACTCATCAGTGCCAGCACCCAGTCGCAGGCGGCCTAGCTGGTAGCCAGGTAGCCACCACAAAGCAGGACGACAGACGGGAAAATGGCAACAAAACAGTCAACACGTTACCCTGCTAGTTAATACTATTCGGTGCCTCTAAAAGTAGTTTTAAGTACATACCTGAGCTACGACCAACAAGTGCATCGGAGGGTAATGACACAGCACTGCTAGCTAGTAAGCATAAGCAACGCAGCCACGGCTAGAATGTACACAAACCGTAAATACTTAAATTCAAATGCAATGAAAAGGCAACATACCAACAAGCCAGTGGAAAAGGAATTAACGTCCGGTTAGCCAATTACAACGCAGGTGGGGGCGAAGATGCAGGGACCGTCGTTAAAGTGCAGGTACAATCCTGTTACACTAGCTTGACAACCAAAGCCATGGAACTAACGACTGGGTCTTGGCCATAGCAACCTCAGAACCTCCAACGTGCATTGACTTTCTGATATACGAGCGCCATGTCGTCAATTATCCCTTACATAAATAACTTAGACATTATCAAATCAGAATATTAATACAATAAGCCCTTACCATTCTCAGCGCAAACCACAACCCGAACCCTTGTCAACGAGACGTTGAGATTAATAGAAACTGGCTTGTTAGCCTAGCTCATTTTCGCACACGGAGCAAATTATTATTAAACGGTGATGTCATGGGTCCTTCCATCGTATACATTTTCTGTGACTGGAATTAGCTCTGCGTCCTAAGATTAAACAAATAAGTCCATATTTTCTGTTAATATCAAAGGGAAGCACTAAACGTAGGCGGGCTAACGACAACTCCTCATTCTCAATAGCACCTGCCATACACAGCGACAGACTCTCAGCGGAACCCAGCTGTCAGACATTCAATCACGAGTAGTTATTCAAATTAATCACACTGAAGACATGACCAGCCTACGTTCACTTTCACTCGGTGCTATTCACTGAGTAAAAATGTCATTATTCTTTGCACTGCAGTTTGTAGACCAGTTCCAGCGCTCGTTGCTAAAATCATAACTGAAACATACTAGTCATCTGACATCACAGTGAACATGATTTGTTTGAGCTCACCAACTAAGAGAAACGTTTCAACAAAATAGCTATGATACTAACAACAGTTAATCAAAAGAACGTTAAAATAAATGTAAAACTGCCATTACCGTATTTGTCATGTCTGCAGTCATGGTCGCTCCAGTCTTCACACTTGTTCCTCCTCCGTTTAGTGGGCACTGTGCTCAGAAAGGAAGGTGCTGATTGGCCGAAGAGGAGTCCTGTGTATCTGTGCTCGATTGCTCTTTCTCCATCCTTAAACTACCCGGATGTGGGTCACAGTAAATTTGAGTTTGAATTTTGAGTGAATTCAAATTCAAATCATAGTATTCAGTCTCAGTTTTCAATGCAAGGATTCAACTTAATAAATTTCACACAATGTGCAGTTATTCTAGTTTAGCTATTCAAATTCAATTATAAAGTCTTCGAATTCAGTTTCTGGTGGCACATATTTCTGCCCATAAACATTACTCATTCATCTAACCAGTCCCAGTTTATCCCTTAACCTCTGAAGGATGTCTTCCTCACTCCGTAGTCCCATAACAGTTCTTAATGCACTTGATGTCCTGTGATGCCAGGAAAGGTACAGTGTCTCTGGGACTTTGTCAAGCCTGTACTGGAAATGTACAGGCTTGACAAAGTATTTCTTTCTAGAGTAGTTCATTTGCCTCCCAAATGTGTCCTTGAGAGGATGACACTCGCAGAGGAAAGTCTGTGCATCAAACGACTGCCACCATCTTTGCCCTTAAAAAAAAAGATAGCCCATGACTCCATCCTCCAGTTCATCCATTAGAAGCAGGGATAACTCGCCCATGGTAATCACACGCAATATCTCCTTTGGAGACAGGCACAGTGGCAATTACACCTACACGAAACAGAAAAAGGAAATATGACTGTCAAGTCCTCACAAAACTTTGACGCTGCTTTTTATATGTCATCCAATGTTTGTTGTTTGCTCACCTTTTCCCTTGCTTTCTCCAAAGTCCTTAATGTCAAACCCCTTCCATTTCTGGTCAGTGACCGCCTTTATAATTTTCTCATCTTCTTCAATGACCATCTTCTCAGTTGAAGTAAATTTTCAGTTGGTCAGTAAACAAATCATATGAACAACAATGAAAAACAGTTCAAAGAATTGCATATAACACTGTGCTCCTTGTCTTCCAGAGTGTTTACAACATACTGTTTTCTTTTCAAAGACAAGACAGATGCTTACAGAGGATACATTTTGTGCGCTGCTTGCACTGCTCTCTCTACCACTTGTCGTAAATGCTCCTCACTCTTCAACTCTTCACTCGATAATACATCCATAATTGCAATCACAAGACAAACCTTTCACCAGACTCCAGTGGATTGTCACTGCTGGGCGCAGCACTCTGATCTGCTGATCTGCTCGCAACAGAGATAATGGTAAAAAATTTAAATGCATGGGAGGAAGGGTATCCTAATGTATGAAGTGGGTTTGTGTGTGTGTGTGTGGCTATGACCTAGTACAACACCTCTTCCCGTGTGTTATGCAAGTTTTTTTGTTTTATCTGTACACAGTCCCGGTAAAATGAAATAAAATCATTCATTCATTGAATATGGATTGTAGTTGAAGTACTTTTGAAATACTCACTGCCGCCAAAGACTAAGTTCTACATCTGAATTTGCATTTGCAATGTGTTTTATACACACACACATACACACATATATATATATATATACACACACATACATATATACAGAGATGTGTAATCCACTGAGCTTTGCTATCAAAAAGTTTGCTGCTTATCTTCATTTAGGTGTTCATGGAGGACTTAAACTTAAACTTACATGTAATGACACTTCAACAGCACTTGTCGATGCACCAAGGAATGCACGGGTTCAATAGTTATCTAGACCTTGAGAAAAAAAATGGAAGAAAGAGACATTACACTGTTGAGCCATTTGTTCTAGACAGCTTGCTGGTTATCAGTCACCAAGGCTAAAATTCCTTTGGTAGGCATCTGTACATCTACGTTCAGTCTGCAGTCTTCAGAGCCTAATGTCTACAAAACTGTATTTTGTCATTTATTTTTTGGTCAGAGGAGCCACACATTGCAAAACACCCTAACCTAACTCTGCTGAAGGAAATGGTAACATTGATGCCCACAAAACACAAGGCACAGAGGCTGAAAGTGTTAGATAACACAACATTATTTTCTCTGAATAGAGAACTGACCCAAAATATTTGTCCAGCTACTGGGCTACAGCTGACCTGCCCCTAAGACTTGTTTGTGAATAGAGCATGGGTCAGTCATTTCAAAACAATCACACTTTACTGTACCGTGAGTGACATAACTTTATCATACACAACTGAAATTTCCATCAACTTACCTAGGGTCTTCTTTGTGACAGGCTAACACCTTTCTGTGGTCTATGGCAACAGGCAGATGATTCTTGTTCAAAACTGTGCAGCCAACGAATACAGACAAGTCTGAAAAAAAGAGGATAAAATGTGTGTGCTTGGCAAGGCAACTTCTATATTGTGCATCATGGGGAGTGTGATCCAATCATTACTTTGGACAGTGGTGGGTTACACATGTGGCAGCGGTCCTCCATGTGATACTCATGGTAGCGGCTTCCATCTGATAGTTGTGGTAGCGGTCTAAACATGTGATAGTTGTAGTCTTTGCACCATAGCTTGGAGTTCAGCTGCTCCCCCTTGTGATAGCCCCAGGCACAACACTCCCTAATAATACACATTATTTTTATTATTAATAACAATAATAATAATAACAACAAAGGGATGTTAGGATTATGGGTGCATGTGGGTTTTTGTAATTAGCCACAAAAGTGCACTAACTGATCCATAGCGCTGTATCTCGATTTTCAAAAGTAAGGCTTTCCAACGCCACCGGCCACGAGTCTCTCTGAGGTGACATTGCTGACATACAGCCCTCTCTAGATCTAGGATTCATATATGGGTCTTGTCATAGCGTGTTTTCACTCTGGGTCCCCTTGTGGGAGCGCCAGGCACGACACTCCCAAAGAGTTTGTCTTAGTCAAAAGATCAAAAATTCATCTATTTAAGGACAAGGACAGATAAATATTGTTGGCTTACATGTTTCAGCACAGTTGTGTACCTGGTGGAATTATTTTGCAAGACTGCTATTCAAAGACCCATAAATGAAATGATGTCCCCAAATTCAAATCACAAGGGGGAATCAGAATCAGTCTAATTGACTCTCCATACATTCAACAAATAGACAAGTCAAATAGACAAATGGAAAGATATAGACACATACTGTATAATGGAGGCAACTATGTCCACATAGGAGCTATCTACATGATGAAGGCCTACAAATAAGTGATAATATTGCAGACAAAGTAGAGTGACATCACATTCAAAACATAAAGAGTGCGATGTAAAGTGCAAAGTAATAGTTTATTAAAGCATCTGTGTTTTTCGGCAGCTAGTAGAGATTTGCGTTAGGGTTACAGCTAATGGAGGCTACTCGTGGTTTGAAATTAATGTTGTAATAATTCTCTGATTGGAGACAAAGGTTCACAAGGATGTTGTTTCATCACAACGGTGTCATGCTAACATTACCTACATAGCCTTCTCGTGTTAAATAAAACATTAGCGGCTAGCTAGCCTAACTCTAACGTTCGAGTGCTCTCTTACACCATTCATTTCGAGCCATGAGTAGCCTCCGTTAGCTGTAACCCTAACCTGCTGTTAGCTACTTTAGTTAAGTTAACCTTGGCAAGAATCCAATGCTACGTGATGTGGAAAACACAGTCACTTACCGAGCTATCCTGTGGTGGTAGCCCTGTGGGGGTTGCTGTCGCTGTCATCGTCGCTGTAGAGAAATTCTGGATTGCCGCCAGAATGATTCAGACATGCTTGCGAACCAACCATAAGATCAGTTGTAGATTCTACCAGATGAAGGAAGGCAAGAAAGGCTCTTGCTGAGCAAGCGATGCCAAAGTCAGTCTACGTGCGCCCTCTCATGGCCATAGTGGAATTTGCATATTAGTTAAATAATTAGTTTCATCTAAAACATTTAGAATTAACATTTAGATTTAGATTTAGATTTAAATTTAACATTTAGATTCAGTATTTAATAGTTAGATTTACCTATTTCAAATATCTCTAAGATGACAAATATTGTAATAAATGTGCAAAAACTGGACACCCATTTTAAAACACTGTTTAAAGCTGAATGTGACAAAATGTGACGTAATTTTCAGCACGAGACGCTTTACAAACGGCACCCCATAACATACTGTATAATGGAGGCAACTGTGTCCACATAGCAGCTATCTACATAATGAAAGCCTACAAATAAGTGATAATATTCTAGACAAAGTAGAGTGACATAATATTTAAGACACATGGAGTGGGATGTAAAGTGCAAAGTAATAGTTTATTAATAATACAATGATCTGAACTTTCTTTTGAAACAGTGTGCTTATTATTTACAGTCAATATTTACATGACAGCAGAACAAACAGGACAAGACAAATAAAATCAATACCGGCAAAAGAAATGAGCGAAAAGGCAACATATTAATCAGATGGATCGCCCTGGATTTCACACCTCCATAACATCTTCAAATTCCTGAAGACTGATTGTTCCCAACTTGGAGTGTAGAAACACAGAACACCGCACACCCGCACAGTCACAGTGTGAATGTGTTTGATTATGTATCAAGAGCATACAGAAAGTTTTGAACAATTTACCCTACACGCTCTTTTTAAATAAAATGCTGGCAATAATCTCTCATTTGCCAATAAAAGATACAGTACGTCTGGTTGCAAAAAAGCTGAAAAGTGCCGTACGATAAATGACCACAAGAGGGCGACTATAGACCACTCTAAGGTGGATGAGGAACATGCGGCACGGCCAGCACGGCCAGTAGTACAAGCAGTGCTACAGTGCGGTACTTGCAGAATTGTGAGTGAAATGGGCTTAGTGTGTCCATGTTATACATCCCCAAGGATGTAGGTGAGGAACAATTGGCAGTATCCAGTTCAGGCACGAAAATAATGGGTTTAGACATAAGCTTTAAAATTTTAAGAAGGCTACAAAACAAAATAAAAAAGACTCTCAGGTGTACTCTGCCTTTACATTAAAATTACTCTCCTAGACATATGATAACGTCTGGAATGGTGACAATAGCATAGAGAAAGTTTAAAGCAATTTACTCTATAAGCTCTTTTTTTTAAATAAACCTGCGCTGCTAGCAATAATCTTTCATTTGACAATAAAAGATATGTCCGGTTGCAAAAAGGTGAAAAAGTGCCGTATGCTAAATGACCACAAGATGGCGACTATAGACCATTCTCTTGTGTTTGAGCAATGTTGGAAATGACTGCCAGCGCGGCCAATAGTATCAGAAATGCTACAGGCGCGGCTCTTACAGTTGTGAGTGAAATCGGGGAGAGTGGTGTTGATTGTCACACTTTTTACTTCAGTTTAACATCAAAATAGTGTCCTGTATTGTCCTGTACACATGTATTCCAATGAGATAAAAATGGAAAAATGTGATATTCTTAAAAATTATGTATACTTTTATTGAAATGTAAAACCAAGCACATCTTATGCACTGAGAACATGATAACAGTTTAATTCATATTTTACCATATTACCATATTTTTAAGAGATTTTGCATTCAAACCTCTTTAACCAAAGAGTGTGCAACTGTTGTAATATAGCAATTCTGTAATGTATCACTGGCTGAAACAAACATTTAGTGATGTACATTTACACTTCAGTCAGAGACACACTGTGGGAGCCAAGTTTAGTTTATTTTTGCTGACCCTCTGGAACCTGTACATAGTATTATTTGTTACACCTTATTCTAGTACCTCAAAAATAGCATGTTCCCCATGGTCATTCGGCCCCCCATGTCATCACCCCACTATTTGAGACAGACTGCTTTAATTTGACAATTTGCCTTTGGCCACCTGATTATTTAAATATGTTGTTCCCAGATAAAGGAAGATGTAGACCAAAGTTTTATTTTTTTTATTTATTTAACCAGCTATTAATACCAAGCTTTGCACTGCAATTATTTGATAATAGGAAACTCTCTGTCTCTCTGCCTGCCTGCTTGCTTGTTACCTGCTAGCAACAGCTGGAAACATATGCTGGTGTCAAGTGCTTAAAGCTGGATATTGGAAACTCAATGTTTATATGAGAGGACACAGATACAGCACAGCAATGTAACTTAAAGCAAAGCCAAACAAGAGGGGAAGTCACACAAAAACAAAGGTGCTTCGCTTTGCACAGTGAAGATATAAGAAGCTTTTTTCAATGAGCTACATTTATGGGCAGAAATATGTGCCACCAGAAGCTGAATTTGAGGAATTTATAATTTAATTTGAATAGCTAAACTTGAATAATTGCATTAGAAAAACCTAATTTGAATCACATAGTTTGAAATTGTATTTATTCATTTGAATCCTTGCATTGAAAAATCTGAATAGTATTGTCACAAAACAGGCGGAAAGTTGATTATCAGCATTGAGAAACGTTTATTGTCTTTGCTGACGTAGTTTTCAGTTCAACAGAATTATATCCAATGGTAGCACATGAACGGATAGACACAGAAAGACATAGTCTACAACACAAAGGTGGCTAAAATTATAACATGGGTTAAAACTGTCTATATTAAGAATGCAATCGCCATATGCACATAAACAGAACAGTCACACCACCTAAACACATTTTATATTTAATAAACCTTAAAGAATCACTACTCCTAGCATGCCGGGCAAACAGGAAGTAACAGGAGCAGTCCTGTTGAATTTGAATTTATTCACGTTAAGTTCTCAAAATTCCTATTCAGTTCTCAAAATTCAAATTCAACTTTACTGTGACCCACATCCGGGTAGTTTAAGGATGGAGGAAGAGCAATCGAGCACAGATACACAGGACTCCTCTTCGGCCAATCAGCACCTTCCTTTCTGAGCACAGTGCCCACTAAACAGAGGAGGAACAAGTGTGAAGACTGGAGCGACCATGACTGCAGATATGACAAATACGGTAATGGCAGTTTTACATTTATTTTAACGTTCTTTTGATTAACTGTTATTTTTTGCTTTAGCTTTTTTTGAACGATTCAGACATCACCGGGTTTTGCTGAGAGCCTGTACGAAAATGAGCTAGGCTAATAAGCCAGTTTCTATTAATCTCAACGTCTCGTTGACAAGGGTTCGGGTTGTGGGTTGCTGAGAATGGTAAGGGCTTATTGTATGAATATTCTGATTTGATAATGTCTAAGGACCCATGACATCACCGTTTAATATTAATTTGCTCGGTGTACGAAAATGAGCTAGGCTAATAAGCCACAAGTTTCTATTACTCCCAGGCTCGTTGACAAGGGTTCGGGTTGTGGGTTGCGCTGAGAATGGTAAGGGCTTATCATTTTAATATTCTGATTTGATCATGTCTAAGTTATTTATGTAAGGGATAATTGACGACATGGCGCTCGTATATCAGAAAGTCAAAGCAGGTTGGAGGTGGTAATGCAAGTTAACTTTCGGAGGTTCTGAGGTTGCTATGGCCAAGACCTAGTCGTTAGTTCCATGGCTTTGGTTGTCAAGCTAGCCACTCCAAAGTTCTGTTAAGCCTATTTTAGCAAAATTACATTGAAGACCCGTAACCCCACACCAAAAGCCCCCCCAGCAGCAAGTACTAGGAGCTTTTAACAGGAGCTTGATCACTTGGGCAGCTGGTCCTAATGAAGCCAGTCACAGGCAGGGCACCTGAGCAGAGGTAGAGTATGGCAAAGGAAAAAGGACAAACAGCACAGGGACACAAAATAAAGGATACATACAGCACTAACATACTGAACACTAGGATTCCCTTTTATACCCCCAGAGCAGACATCACATGGAAACCAAATGGCAGACCTCCCTGCCCTCACAATGACATTTGACTTCTTGCCCTCCTCCAGCTCATTGGGAGGGAAATTCTGGCCACAGATTGAACACACGGTCTGCAACTGGAATCATTTAAATGTTTAACATAAAAGGCTAGCTCAAAATTAAACACTTAACATCACAACATACCTCTGTCTTTGAGGACACAAAAAGCACATCTTACTCTGTAGGCTGTCAGGAGGAATGACAAAATTGAGAAAGAGATTGTGATGCGATGCCAATATTATTTTTTTCTTGATTGCATATATCCGTTATCTATCATTCATCTTTCAACAGATGTTTTTGCATTACCCGTTTGCATTGCATTACGAACTACCTTAAAACTGTAGTTTGTAATGTAATGATAAGTCTCCTCTTTGTTCTCTTAAGAGACTTTATTCAAGCTTAATGGTGCAACATGGGGCAAAGTGACACTTATGTAGACAGATTGACATTTAATGTTTGCTGATTTACAGTACAGATTGTGTCAGGTCTGTAATTGTGTAATGTGTCCCTTATACTTCGTCCAAAACCTTTTAAAAACCAAAATACCACTGATGTTTGAAAAGGTACCAATTATGTCACCTTCTGATTTGAGTTTACCTCAAAGTCTTCCATATTAGATTTGGAGTGTCTGTAATCCAAGTCTTCATAAGACTAATCTGATAAAGGAGAGTAGCAAGTTCTCATTTATTATATGAAGATGGTGTATGAAGTGAGTATTATGCAAGCAATATTCACAATGTTTCACCCGAGCAAGATCTTGAGGAGCAAAACATTGATTATTACAGATGTCTAGTGGCAAGCTTAAAAGCGTGCAGTAGTTGTTTCTGTGTTTTACAGGGTACAGGTATTAGTTGTATAATGTGATCTCCCAAAATACAATAGGTCTGTACATACCTCCTGTGGATATGTATCTGAAGGCTTACAGGTTTGAACATGCAGCGAAAGGATTTGTAGTGAATAGCTGGTCTGACAGGAGTGACACACTGCCTTTGGCATAGTGGAGACGGACCTGGAGTCAGAAGGTTGTGGCAGAGTGTCTAGTTCCTCCTGTACTGGAGCAATATATAGGACAACCTTTCCACCTCCACTTGCAGTCTGTCTTCAGGACACACCATGTGTAATTTTCTAGCACCCCACCCTCCTACAAAGAAAAGTAATTTAATAGTTGAATTGTACTGAAATGTGACAGTACTCATCACTCATGATATTGATCCAATTTTTTATAACAAAATTACATTGGCCATGAGTAAGTTCTATGTACCTGCTGCTTTGTAAATCAGCCAGCCCCTAGACACACTTTCCAGTTTTGGATAGAGATCTTTGAGGGTTGAACATACCTTCAAGAGTAATATAAACCACCAGTAAAATAATAAATAATACCACATACACCACATTGTGACATTTGTTTTGATAGTGGGCTATATTAATATATATAAAACCTCATCATGGGTGTAGCTCTGTGGTATCAGTGTGGACCTGCGTCCCAAACTGGCTTGCAGATGGAAAATTTCTTCACTGCCTTTGTGAGTGCGTTCAAGAAATCTGGGTAAGAGATAATAATAAAATGTAACTTGCATCTCTTTGACTGGTGTGAAGTGGTTGGCAGGCCCTCGAACACACCGGTGTGGAGCCAAGCATTCCCTTGGCTCCAAAAAGAGCAGGCAAAGACCTGTGAACATTACATTACACAATACAAGTACACATCTCACTAGCTATATTTTGAGAATTTAAATTAAGGGATAAGTCAGTCTGGCATAAAAACCAAAACGGTGAAGGACCTTGACATTTCTGTGTGCACTGGGTTGGCCATTTCTGCCCCTTTCCTGACTCGTTCCCTGTCTGTTAGAATGACGCCGTGTTCAAAAAATGGATGACAATATTTTATGCTGAGAAGTTAACATTTAAATTAAGCTAAATGTTTGAATTAGTATACATGTTAATCGGTGTTATTTAGACACAACACCTTGGAGTCTCTGGGGCAGTTTGCTGTTGGGCACTGGGCCTAGGGTTGGCTCTGTATTGGGGACTGGGCCCAACAGGACCAGAGACAGGTATTCATTTGTCAGTAAATCTAGGAGGCGTCTTGCAGAGTTAACTGAATATATAACAATTTATACCATGGCTTGATCTTATTCCCAATTGTGATGCGCTGTTTGTAACGTTGATTAATTTTCTGTATGCGCAAACCTATGAAGTGGTCCCTGTTTACAGACCGTGTTGCGCTTGTGTATCAATGCGCCAAGTTCGTGGTGAACTGTAATAAATGGTAAAGATGTGACAGCTTTAGCAAAATGACGAGCAGATGGAAAAACAAGGAGTAGCAACAAATGATATGCCTCTGAGATGGTTTTTAGTGCTACCACACTTCATTTGGTCTTCCAATCAACGTAATTTTGCAAAGCTAGTCTTAACAGAACTTTGGAATTGCTAGCTTGACAGCCAAAGCTATGGAACTAACGACTGGGTCTTGGCCATAACAGCCTCAGAACCTCGAACGTGCATTGACTTTCTGATATACGATCGCCATGTTGTCAATTATCCCTTACATAAATAACTTGGACATTATCAAATCAAAATATTAATACAATAAGCCCTTACCATTCTCAGCGCAACCCCAACCCGAACCCTTGTCGTCAACGAGCCGTTGAGATTAATAGAAACTGGCTTGTTAGCCTAGCTCATTTTCGCACACCAAATTAATATGAAACGGTGATGTCATGGGTCCTTCCACTGTATACATTTTCTGTGACTGGAATTAGCTCTGTGTCCTAACATTAGACAAATAAGTCCATATTTTCTGTTAATATCAAAGGGAAGCACTACACGGAGGCGGACTAACGACAACTCCTCATTCTCAATATAGCACCTGCCATACACAGCGACAGACTCATCGGAACCCGGCGGTGTCAGACATTCACTCACGAGTTAACTGTCACGAGTCAACTGTTTGAAAAGGAGAGGCTTTTTTGTAGTCAACGACCCAGCGGAAAGGTTGGATGTAACGTGTGTCTCTTTTATCTGTTGGTTATAATTAGCTCTTCTGTGAGGAAACGGGAGCTTCTACAGCACACCACTCCATGGATGTACAGTGTGGCGGCTACACTGAAGACGGGGAGTATAGTGGCAATAAACTCCATGACACAGTTTCGCTATTTCTGTATGTACCACAAATCCTTGAGGAGTTTGGTGAATTTCAAGGTGTGTGAGAATCCACATTATGTACATCAAAACTAAATCATCCTGGTCATAAAAAGCTTTCCATACGTTTAAGAATGTAAGAAAAGATACCCATATTTACAAACTGTGCTCAAGATGGCAAGAATTTATGGTGTGACCATCCAATTCAGTGATAATTCAGAGGCCTGTACTCTCATAATGGAGGAGGAAGAGGTATTTTGCCACATTCAAATGTGCGCTTCAAATGTCTTTCTGGATAAGGTTTTCCAAAGACTGCTAAATTCAACCTGGTTACTGACATTTTTATGTCATTATCACAGTGGTTTGAGTTCTACTTCACATGCATCCGCCCACTGGCCTTGCAGAGGCAACATGAAGAGACGGAAGACAAGGGCTGCTTCTTCCTAGGTCAGACAAGCAGTCCCATTGCAAATCCAAATTCAGATTTAGAACGTCTTTGGCGGCAGTAAGTATTTCTAAAAGTACTTCATCCACAATCTATATTCAGTGAATGAATGATTTAATTTCATTTTACCAGGACAGTGTACAGATAAAACAAAAAACACAGGTCATGCTAGGTCATAGCCACACACACACACACAAACCCACTGTATAAAGATTGTGTGCCTGAAGGTCCTTTACGACAAGTGGTAGAGAGAGCAGTGCAAGCAGCGCACAAAATGTATCCTCTGTAAGCTTCTGTCTTGTCTTTGAAAAGAAAACAGTATGTTGTAAACACTCTGGAAGACAAGGAGCACAGTGTTATATGTAATTCTTTGAACTGCTTTTCATTGTTTATGATTTGTTTACTGACTCCAATGGAAAATTTACTTCAGCTCACTTTGGCAGGTGTGAACTGACATTCGTCAGCATTAGATATCAACGGAGAAGATGGTCATTGAAGAAGATGAGAAAATTATAAAGGCGGTCACTGACCAGAAATGGAAGGGGTTTGACATTAAGGACTTTGGAGAAAGCAAGGGAAAAGGTGAGCAAACAACAAACATTGGATGACATGAAAAGCAGCGTCAAAGTTTTGTGAGGACATGA
The DNA here is from genome assembly GCA_027481765.1 of Tenualosa thibaudeaui. NCBI lineage: Eukaryota > Metazoa > Chordata > Actinopteri > Clupeiformes > Clupeidae > Tenualosa > Tenualosa thibaudeaui. Next base: position 7,141,077 of record JAIFZK010000068.1, on the reverse strand, counting down.
CAGTCATATTTCCTTTTTCTGTTTCGTGTAGGTGTAATTGCCACTGTGCCTGTCTCCAAGGGAGATATTGCGTGTGATTACCATGGGCGAGTCAAGCAAGCAAGCAGACAGAGAGTTTCCTATTATCAAATGATTGCAGTCTAAAGCTTTGTATTAACAACTGGGAAAAAAAACTTGGTCTGCATCTTACTTTATCTTACTGAGACTAGTCAGCATGTGGGAACAACATCTTTAAATAATCAGGTGGCCAAAGACAAATTGTCAAATTAAAGCAGTCTGTCTCAAATAGTGGGGTGATGACATGGGGGGCCGAATGACCATGGGGAACATGCTATTTTTGAGGTACCAATTTTTGTGTGTAACAAATAATACTATGTACAGGTTCCAGAGGGTCAGCAAAAATAAACTAAACTTGGCTCGCACAGTGTGTCTCTGACTTAAGTGTAAATGTACATCACTAAATGTTTGTTTCAGCCAGTGATACATTACAGAATTGCTATATTACAAGAATTGTTACACACCTTTTAGTTAAGTCTTATGGCCAGGTTGGGATAGGTTTGAATGCAAAATCTCTTCAAAGCAGCTTAAATGGTAAAATATTCATGAAAATATAATGTTCTCAGTGCATGGTACATGGTACATTTTAATAAAATTATACTTTTTACATAATTTTTTAAGAATATCACAATTTTCCATTTTTATCTCATTGGAATACATGGGGACAACCCATCAACCTGACAACCAACCACGCGATGGGGTTGTGCGAGGTACATTTGACGACCCATATCTTTTGAACAGAATGATTTCTAATACAGCTAAATTCCTCCATTCGTATCTCACATATTAGGCATCTGTTGTGTGCTGAAATGAAATTTCTGCAGGACACTATTTTGGCGGAAATTAAACTTAAGTAAAACGTGTGACAATCAACCCCACTCTCCCCTATTTCACTCACAACTGTAAGTGCCGCGACTGCATCATTTTGCATACAACTGGCCGCGCTGGTAAGTCTTTTCCAATGTTGCTCAAACACAAGAGAATTGTCTATAGTCGCCATCTTGTGGTCATTTAGAATACGGCACTTTTTCAGCTTTTTGCAACCAGACATCTTTTAATGGCAAATGAAAGATCATGGCTAGCAGCGCAGGTTTAATTAAAAAAAGAGCTTGTAGGGTAAATATTTTTAAACTTTCTCTGTGCTCTTCTCGTCATTCCAGACGTTCTCAGAAGTCTTTTTAATGTAAACTATCAAACAATCAATCCAGACATATACATCACTAAATGTTTGTTTCAGCCAGTGACAGATAATACATTGCAAAAATGCTACATTACAGGACTTGTAATGCACGCTTTGGTGCAGGTCTGAAAGGCCTGCATGTGTGTATTTGATGGACTTAAATTGATGCACGAATCCTCAGGTTTTGTCCAGTGCCGTTTATGGTTGGCGGGTAGGCACATGCAGGTGATCTGGTGGTCTGGCGTCATCCTGGTCTTTGACAGCCTGCACGTCTTCTTTTGGTTGGGCAAGGTCCTCAACTGGCTGGGCTGGTGGTTGTAGACTTGGGATGGCACGCCTTGTCTGTTGTAACTTGTAACCATATTTTAGCAGTTGTCACCTTGGGATTTATGAATTTTTCACAAAATCTGATAATCCTGGAGATGTTATTCAGTAATTCTTTCAAATGTACAAAATCCACATATGCCCCATTTTGGAGAATTGCCAGGCATGATATGAATGATCCGACAAGTAAGTTATTCTTTTTGCTAACAGTACTTACTGGGTGGTTTGAAGTGGTTGTTGTTTTGAAGCCCCAATCCACCTGTTTACCACGTTTAAGAGTTAGCTACAGTAACAGAAAGTAGGCATATTCTGTGTTGATGGCTAGCCGCCCGGCTAAGCTAATAATGTGGGCTCTATTTTCAAGATCATCCACACACTGTCCATAGTCTGTTGCTATTATGATAGCGCATTTGCCTGGATGCCTCTTCTTTTTTGAAAGAGACCAATCTGCACCAAAACGTCCATGCATTTGTAATTTTGGCCTTATCTTAAGGTTGGAGTTGGAACGTCATCCAACTTGAAAAGATGCACATTTCAAGCCCACTTTTTCTCCACCTGCAGGCTATTTGTCTTTGACAAGATAAACTACTGCCACCAGATATTTTGGAGTGGAATTAGGGTTAGTTATGTAAATAGGTTGATAAGCTATAGATCACCCAACAGAACTTTTGATATCATGCTGTCCTACAGGACATTAATAGGCTACATAACGTACATATTCTGTTGTAGTCTAAATTTAGTTAATGTTGAAGTTCTGCTGAAGCGACTAATTTTTGTTTAAATCATAGTTTTAAATCTAAAAGTCAAAGAGATATTAAGACAGCATTTCAATCTGTCAGGTGTGCACTTGATGTAGGGTGCATATACATGACTAACACATGAGAGGTAAATTACATTTCTCCAGACATCGGATAAACAAGAAAAATATAGAATAAATGGTATATCATGATACCAAGATTGCTGGAGAACCAGCGAGCAAAATGCCAGCTGTCTGCCACTACTTGGTCATATATGATATTTTTTTTATGTGTGTCAGGCACAGACTGGACAAGACTTAAAGTTGTGAAACAAAGGGGGTTTTATTTACAGAATAAATCAAACAAAACGAAACTCAGGTCAACGTCAGTTACCAATAACTGAGGACAAGAAATAACTCCAACGCTCAGAAGTATTCAGAAGAATCTAACCTCAAAGAGATTATGTGGAGAAGTTTCTTGGAAAAACCCAAAGTAGCAGAGAAGTTTGTCTTGTTCAACCAAGTCTTTATTGCGTTCACCGAGAGAATGGCTACAACAGTGGTAATCCTCAACCATTCTAACCTTTTACCTTATCTGTCTACCTTAAATACTTCTAACAGTAGATGATGTAACTGGCACAGAGCCAATCCTACACGAGATTTCAGTCTCTGTCCTTTTACGATGATGCTCCAAACATGGTTTCAACATGGTTTTCAAAAGAAGTCTACTGTCATGCACATAAATCTCTTGTACATTCTTTTTATAGCACACACTCTACTGCATGCACTATTCTATTCTTGTATACACTCAAACACACATATATTACTTGTTCTTACAGAAATTCCCACAATGATACAAGTGTTCATATTACAAACTAAAGTAAACGGCCAAACAGAGGATGTTACAATACCGAAACAGAGAGTCCAAGAACAAAGAGCGCAAGGTGCACAAACTTCACGGGAGACACAGAGTAACTCGGCTGACTCGGGATTAATCCTTGGGAGGAATGACGAGGCCAGACCCCAGGGAATCAGGGAGACACACTTAAGTAACGTGGAGACCAGGTGATACCAATCGATACACAGGTGAGGGTGATCGTGCATCAGGAAGTGGCTGTGACCGGGGAAACGAGCTGTGAGTCTGTGAGGCAGTGTGAGGGGGCGTGGTTTGGCCAGGTCTGATGCAGACCTGACAATGTGTTGTTATCTGGAAAATACCATATATGGCAAAATAGTCGAGGACCGCTAGAGAACCAACAAACTCCTGCAGAGGTAAGGAGCAGAGACACTATTACTTAGCCACAAACTATCACACACATCTATGTAAAGAATAATCAAATATGTGGATGAATAGTAGTAATCTGCACCAAAGTAGTGAATTTAAGCTGTGTACCCCCATACCCTTATATATGTTTGTTTCATTATTGTTTTCTTTCACACAGGTGAATCTCATTCATCCCAGACTTCAATTTTCATGACTGATTTGTTCCTCGGTGTCATTGTCACCCTCATGCTTGCGGTTTGTCTCTGTTCCGTCCATTTTGATGTACGTTTGTCGATTATAATACAGAAAATTATACAACTCTTCACCTTCAAAAATCAACATCAAAATAATATTTCAAAGGATCCTTGTAATACACAGTGAACATGATGGCCAAACGCTGATTTCCTGGGTCATAAGTCAGTACCCCTGCTATGCCAGAGCTTTTGCCTACAAATGAGCATATCTCAGTTGGTCCTGGCAGCACAGTTAGTTGGGGTGGGTTGAAGCAGACTCCCCATCCAGGGTACATGTAAACCCTCGTTATAAAAAGGAAAAGGACATTGTTAGGGGGTTACTGCACTTTTACAAAGTACCTTTGCTTTTTTTTAAATTTCATTACATTGTTAGTATGATTATTAAAACAGTAGTAAAATTAACTTTTAAACCTTAAACAGTTAGTAACCTTGTCTAAAGGACACATGCACGTGTTACCACCACAAGCTAAGCCACACACAGTATGGCGTGTTTTTTGTGTCCATATCACTTAGGCCTGACTGCGCCGCCTAGTTAAGGACGTGTCTGCTTAAGACAGTTGAAGTAGTCCCAACACGTTGGACTCTTGGACTCTTGTTTCTTATTGCTTAATGCACACCTCAAATCCTGCCTGCAATGTAACTCTATTTGGACCCCCAGATAATATCTAGCTATTCAAAATAAAACTTATTGCAATAATTAGGGATGCACTAATTTGATAAGTTTTAATGAACAACTTGCAAAGACACAGCTCTCCTATAATCCAGTGATTCTGCTTAAATTGTATATGAATATTTATTTAAGCAGATGCAATAGAAACCATAATCAACATCTGCAGCAGCCTTCCACCAGCACCTTGCATAGAAACAAAGTTTGTTTCACTGAAGAACTTTCGCTTTAGGTTCATCCTGAGGAATTTTAAGTGACAGGCACCTAATGAGACCTAGGCCCACAAACATCAAATACAATGTAATGACACAGGCACACACTTTTTAAATTAAATGTTCAATAACCAATTATTATATTTATGTCCATCTTATTTTGTTCTGTTGTCTTGGCTTGGAAAATAATGCCCAGTTAGGAGAGTAGGGCAATAAAGGTTGAGGATGATGCCTTTCTACCAATTCAATGGGGATATTGGATCGGTATTGGGTATCGACCAATACGCAAAACCCATGTATCGTATTGGAAAAAGTCGGCTAAGTGCTTCCCTAGCAATAATAGAATAACTAACAGGCCCAAGATTTAGGCCACTCTCAGATTCATGTGTAAAACTTGAGATTATCATAAATATTGAATAGGTCCGGCCCTCGTCTTGGACCAAGTTTTTTTTTTATTTTGGCCCAGCGTATATGTTGAAATGATCCCAGTTTTACTGCTCTCTGATGAGAGATGATGTTGGTAGTGACATCAGATTTGGCTATGAAAAATAAAGGCACGACTAAAGGTCAGACAGTATTTTTCTTTCCTCCAAATTTAGATGACACTTTGAACAGTGTTTGGACTGTGCTGTAAGAGTGTAAGATGGTAAAGGATGTAACATTTATCTGCAGGACGATCAATGCTGATTTAAAGCTACAGTAGAGTAGCTCTTGGCCACGGAGATTTTGATGAAGTAGCTCTGGGATGAAAAAAGAATGGAGACCCCTGCTCTAGTATATTATTCCTGCACTGATTTACATAAAGGGTCAATAGAACTGGAGAAATTGTGCTCCCCTGTGGAGCCTCAGCATCTGTAATAACAGAAGATGACACTACCCCATTTACTTTAACATGCTGTACTCTGAAAGTTAAGGACTCCACCCATCTGATAACATCACCACTTACTCCCAGCTACAACAACCTCTCCATCATAATGTGGGGCCTGATGGTGTTAAATGCAAATGTCAAATCTACACATGCATCTTTTGGGCTTATCAAGGTGGCTATGCATTCTATGGAACATACACTAAGACATCATCCGTGCTCCCTCCAGTCCTACTGCGACTACAAGGGGTCAGTATGACAATGTACAACTTTAAGGATACGTTTTAAAACTCTTCATTACAATAAAATGGATGGGGCAGACAGTGCACAACACAAATAAAGCTCAACTTTAATTTGAAACTATCTTGTCTCACCTCTAAATGTCAAACTGATCTGAGTGTGAAGTCAGAATATAATGCATATGACAAACTCACTGAGGATTTGACAGGATTTTCTCTTTGCAGCGATTTGTTAGATGAATGGAAATAGTTTGGCCTGAACCAATAATATATTGCTGTATCATCTCATTCAGCAGGGAAACCCCAGAAATTGTGGCCAAGGCTGTTCCGGCTCCTGCAGTGACTATGGCTGGATTCATATCTACAAAGACAAACTAGTCTTAGGGGTCTGATTTCTATGCATTTTATTTTCTTGTCTCAATATTTTCATGGCAGATTATGGAAGTTACCGTAATCTAAAATAATTAACTCTGAGGAACGTTCTGCTAGCTCTCTAAAAGTAGTCAAGTAGGTTTTTATTGTCGTTTCAGCCATATACACAGTACATAGTGAGACGAGACAACGTTTCACCGGGAACAATTGGTGATACACTTAACTGTTAAAACACAGTATGGACAAGACAGATATGTAATAGTGCCTACATACACTATTGCCAGACTACACAGATTCACTCACCCACTCACACACGCACTCCACACACACAACTACACACTCTTGTACACATATGTACATACATTACAACACAGTTGTAAACAATTGGCAGGTCAAAATACAGGTGACCTAAAACAAAAATCTATAATCCCTGCAACTGCATCTTTAGTCAACACAGAAAAATGTTTCAAAATGTTTCAGAACTGTGTCTGTATATTGGCAAATGCATAATATCATCCACATTGTGTTAAATCTTTAGCAGGAAAAACAGTTATTTCATATTGTCAATTTGTTAATACAAGGTTGATCATTGTTCTTTGTATTTCTTTCTATTTATATGTGTACTTCATGTGTAAAGTACATCTGTATAAATGAACTCTTGTAATACTACCATTATTTCTATATATCCATCATTATCCAGTGTGATTCAATCCAAATTGCTGTTCAAAGTTACCAAGTGCTGTAAGCAGGAAAAAGACTTATAAGATTTGATAGAAGAGTCATTACCTGTTTTTGGCTTGCGTGAGCTGGTTGAACAAACACAGATGCTGGGCTGTAGATGGGTAGAGGCTTATGGAGCTAGTCTCTAGGATCCTGCAGCTACTGAGAGAGAATGAGGTTTTCACTGCCTGTTTAAAGTCTTCATCCCACTTATTTCAAGTTATAGCCACATCTAAGCAATAGATATGATGGACAGTGACATAAGCTTATTTTTTTACCTTTATGTTTATTGAAATAGCTTTACACACAGGACTTGCAATTTACAAGCAGTCTTTTGACAATATTAACAATGCAGCATTTTGACCCCATATTACACGCAAGATCTGAAATCAATCTTTAATACATATTCTATAGTTGCAGAGCCTTCATGTTTTCTGAATGTAAAATTCAGGTGTTCAAACCTGTAATTAACCTGTCTTAACATACTAAATGCTGAAATATCTTTCTATAAATCTAGTGTTTAAAATAAATTTGAATCTCTTGGTTCTGTTTTGTGTCTTTACTATCTTTTGGATTTACATATTGCAGGAGTCACATGGAACTACTTTTTTCCTATTCTGCTCAGTTTTGTGGTATTTACTGTTTGTCAAACACTGCAATGCAAAGCAGCTCTGCAGAAAAGGTATTGTTCCAGTTGAGGATAGATTAAGGCAGTGTATTGATACAGCTGACCCCATCATGTGCAGGTCCACTATTTTTGCCTAGGGTTAGCTTAACCCTAGGTGGTTTCACGACTCTGTGACCACCATAGCCAAAGTTATGAACCAAAATGCAATTACTGTAAGCAATGTAGTTTAGTAAGTAGGCATAGGAAATACATTTAAGATGACAATTTCTTCCATGTAAAGTCAGAATCACATCCAGTTTACATATGCAACATACACAATTAACTATTTAATTTAAACATAAGCATTAGATACCTAACCAACGCCATAATTTGAGCAACTAACTAATGGAAATTCAGACAATTCAACTTGTGTTAACATTAAACTAAACAATTTCTAGTCATGTAACTCTCACTAAATGTAAATAGGCAGAGTCTGAGCGTTTGACATGATTCAAGTCAGTAATTTTCTCAGTATTAGCCCATTTTAAAATAATATTACCGTCCATTCCCCTACCAGTTGTGTCTTGAGCTGAGTGTTCTTCTGTGTTTTAGCTGCTTGCTGCAAGATTCCTTTGTTCACAAACAGAGCTGAGACGTGAGTGAATGAATGTCGTTTCAGTCCTCTTTGAGTTGACGTGACACCCACCAATGAATTAGTGGGGGAGCATGGTGGTTTTATGACTGTGACCACCACAGCCAAAGTTATGAAGCAAAATACAAGCACTCGCCCTCATCCATATTGTCATTTCTCAGCAACGCAGAGACTCGTGGCTGGTGGTGTTGGCGTGGATGGTGGTTTCATGACTCTGTGACCACCCCAGCCAAAGTTATTTGACAAAAACCAAATGCACATCGTGTTGTGCCTCCTGCTCCCACAAGAGGGCCCAGAATCAACACATGCCAAGGCCCCAAGACCAGATACGTATATAATTAACCCAGCCAGTGAACGCATGATATTTCCAAATTCGTACATGATTCCCAGCGAGTGAACGCACACTAATTCTAGATTTGTATATGATTCTGGGGCTAGCAAACGCCATATCTTAGCAACGTGGAGAGATTTGTGGCTGGTGGTGTTGGAAAGCCCGCCAATGAATTAGTAGGGGTGCATGATGGTTTCATGACTCTGTGACCACCCCAGCCAAAGTTACTTGCCAAAAACCAAGTGCACCCCTCGTCACTTCTGACTAAAATTTCCTCTCCCAACCCTAACCACTAACCCTTGGTCCTGATCCTGTGTCTCCTGACCCTGCTGACCTGTCTGCGCCTTGGTCTGAATGGGCTCCTCTGAGACCCCTGGCATATCATGGTGAGGATGAAGCTGTTTTTCTGTACAATTCATCAGACACATTGAAAACATATCATGACGATGGTTACAAAATAAACAAAACATTAAAAACGAGACCCACTTTTAGGTGCCCTAACCAAGGCCATTAGGGACCTCAGTAAATCAAGCCTGATTTCTCTGGCCTGTTTGGTTGTAGCCTTAGGCACATAAAGTTTTCTGACAGTCGTTAAGTCATGAGCAATTGCTTGAGAGACTTTCTGTCTATCTTCAAAGGGAAGTACCACATCTGTCTGTGGGAAAGAAAGAACCTTATAGATATAGAATATATTTATATCAGTTTTTTGGTAAAGTTGAAAGGTACATACATGGGTTGATATTGCTATCCGGACAAAGTGTTGGTGAACCTGGAAGTCCACATTCTGTCATGAGCCTGCTTGCTGTCTCACCGGGTTGGGGTTTTTTTCCACCACACCTGATCATTATCACCAGCCACACCCACTCGCACTCACTCTGTCAGCCACCGCACCTGTTTGTAGTTACTGTGCCTATTGCCCTGTGTATTTAAACTCCAGGACTTCTCTCTGCCTTTGTCAGATTGTCTGCAAACTAATGGTGTTTCAGTTCTGCAAACGTGCTTCTATGACTCACGGATACCAAACCGAACCGGACCGGACCGGACCGTCTTGGCTTCTCCTGTTCTCCAATCTCGGTAACCAGATCTGCTGCCTGTCTTTGACTCTTCTATGCCTGAACCCTTGTTTGTGCTCCTGCTTAGGGTTACATCCCTACCCAGCTTGTTGCCTGCCCTGTCGGCTCTGTTTGTGTGTTCTCCTGGAGGAGTTTGTTTTCATCCTGCCCTGTCTGCCCTGTGTGTGAGCGAACTACAGCTCCTGTAGATATCTGTACAGGTCCTTTCCGATGCAGACCTTGGCAGCCCTAAAGGTCTTGGCTGTTTTATGCATGGGTACCTGAGAAAATGGACAGGTATTATGAAAGACAAACTTGACCAGACAGGTTGTAAGAACTATGCATGCATGTATTTTTCACATTTGATATACTCACTGTAATGGTAAAACTACCCTTGTATGCCTCTGCCAATTCACCATCCCCTGCTGTCATGCCCAGGAAAACACACTTTCCCTGTAAGAGAAAACAGTATAACATGACCAGATAGTTTTATCAGCATACCTCTTTTATTAGCAACTTTTCATTCAAACTTACTTCTTCGATACTCCTGTCTGTGTATGACAACTCGGGGCCCTAAGCATTTTCTCCACAGGGACAGCTTTTCTAATAGGCAGTCATTTTTTTTGGAAGTGAGCCTACAACTATGCAGTTTCATAAATCTCAATAAAGCCATAATTATGTTTCTTATCACCTGCTGAGACTGATTTGGTCCAATGAGGCTGGCTTCACATTTGTCCAGCACATTGTCTGAAAAATAGTTGTTCAATAATAAGAGAGCATGTGGGATAACCCAGCCTAATGTCCTTTCCTAATTGAGTGCCTTCTGGCCCCAGTTCTGTTCTGTTACCCTGTCAACCCTAAGTGGAAAAGCAGCAACACGGGGCTATCCCTAGGCCCAAAAGTGTGCTTGATTTGGGTACCCCGAAACTTCCAAACAAACATTTTAATTAACTCACCAAGATTAGGCCGGGGTGTCCCTTTTTGAGTTTCTGAAGGGCAGGAAGTCTCCTCTGTGGGTGAATCTGCCAGTGGAGAGCTCAGAGGAGGGGCCAGTGACAGATCTCTTGTCGGTACAGGTACAGGTGAGGAAGGCTGCGGCATGCTGGGAGAGGCCGATGATGAGGCTTCATTGCTTGGAGGAGGGAATGCTGGTAATTGCTCTATTGGTGTAGGTGGTAGCAAGGAGGGATGAGGCGCAGGTGAGGAAGAAGAAGAGTGTGACGTTGTGGAACCTTGCCTCTTTGCAGAGAGGCTTGAGGTAGTTGATCTCTTTCCAAAGTATTGACACATCTTGCTTCATGGTATTCAGTTCACTTGCCAGATTCCATTGTTCCATTGTTCAGTCTGATGGTGGTGTTGGTGGTGGTGCGCTTGGACCTGAGGTGGAAGTAGATGGCTAGACAGCCCCTTTCAAAGCATTGAGCTTCTGGAAAATAGCTCTTCTTTTAGCCTTGGTAAGCATCTGTCTTAGGCGTAAACCCTGTTAAAAGTCCAGTCGTGAATAAAGCCTGTTTGTGCAGTTGGGTAGCAGGCAGCACAGCTTCCCAAAGTACCGTTTTGATCTCAAACCAACTTGAAGTCTTCTTTCTCTTTTGTCAGTAATCTGGTGAACATCAAGCAAGTAACGTGAAAGGTCAGAATCAGGGCACTTTGGACACTTTTGCTGTTATTGATCAGGTATAACAGAAACAGAAATGTATGTGACAATTATACTTTAGCTTTTCGATGTCCAATAACTACACAATATTCCACAACAGCAATATGAGCTTCCAGAAAAGCTTCAAAAATTTCCAGATCAACTACATGAAATTCCAGAAAAGCTACACAATATTCCAAAATTGTCATGATCTCACCCAGCGCAGGTAACCTTCCACCACACTGCACCCACTCAATCACCTGCCACGTCCACTCTGCTCACTGTCTCTACTGCTCTTCTTGTTAATGTCTCAATCATTGCCTCCACCTGCTCCTTGTTCCACCCTCTGTATTTAACCCCCCAGTTTCCAGTCAGTCCCTGTCAGACCGTCTTTGTGTTGGTGATGGTGTTACTGAGCTGTTTCTCTGTTAATCTGTTTTCCCGATATCAACCCGGACCGACCTGGCTATCCCTGCTCTTCTGCCCCGGAGAACCTGACCTGCCGCCTGTCTCTCTACCTTCTACCTCCTGCCTTCTGTTTTCCCGATATCAACCCGGACCGACCTGGCCATCCCTGCTCTTCTGCCCCGGAGAATCTGACCTGCCGCCTGTCTCTGTACCTGAGTTCTGGCTATCCCTGCTCTTCTCCCCTGGAGAACCTGACCTGCCGCCTGTCCCTCTTCCTGAGTCTTGCCCATGTGCTCCTGGTCCTGCCACCTCCACGAGGGTGTCCAGCCTGTACCCGTCAGCACCACGCTTCCAACGCGCGGACAACCTAGTCCCCCTGGGTGATCCACGAAGTCGCAGCCCGCCTCACGCTGACATCGGCCTGGGTCACCTACTCCCTCTCCCCTGCCCTTGAACTCAATAAACTGTTCTTCTTTGCAAAGTGTTGCGCTTGGGTCGTCTGTGCCGCACCTTCACAAAAATAACTACATAAACATCCAGAAAAGATACACAATAGTCCAGAACAGCTACATCAACTTCCAGAACAGCTACACAGAGTTCCAAAACAATTACATTAACATCCAAGAAAGCTACACTATATTCCAAGAAAACTACGTGAGCTTTCAGAAAAGCAGATATAATGAGATATGTCCCTATCTTCGTGGTCGCAATTGTGGAACTGAATAATGAAGTGGCAAATCTTGCGATTTATACAGATGATTTAGCACACCTCCTAATTCGAATGGGACAATTATGTTCACTACCAGAAAATCTATGCAATGTTTCAAAACAGCTTCATGAACCTCTACAAAAAACAACACAATGTTTCAAATAAACTACATGAACTTCCAGAAAAGCTATGTAGTGTTCCAAAACAACTGCATGAACTTGCAGCTACACAATGATGAACTAAAGTCATGACTACTTCAGCAAAAACCATTCAAGCATTTTAATGAAATATGTGTACAGTTGACATCAATCTTGATCTTTAACCATCATTCTAAGTTACAAACATTTTCATCTTTCTGCACATGTCCAAGAAGTGCTAGGTTTTTTAGTTGTTTAGGTGTTTTCAATACTCTGTTTCCTGAAGATCTTTTTCTGGATGTCAGATTGGAAGGGCAGAGCATGGCTAGGAATTCTCCTATGAGTTCTCCTATGACCCTGTAAAGACTACAAGGCAAACTATTAAGGAGAAACCCAAGTGAATTCAGTGATTACTTCCACAGGTCATACCTTACCTTTTTAGAAGTTTTGGCAGGAAGCAGACTGCCAGACTGGAGCTTCTCTGTACCTGTAACTTCCTTCCTATTCTTTCCATTATGCCCCTTTGTGCTCTTGCTCTTTCTATTCTCCTCTCTTGTTTTCTGAATCCTGCAAACCTTCTGAGGGATGTTTTTCTTTTGCTGTCTTGGGAGGGGCTGAGGGTGACTTTTCATTTTTTGCAGCAGCTGGGAGAAATCTGTATTTCTAAAAATGTTCTCGAGTTCATCCATCTCCAGGCCACTGTCAGTAACTGTACTCTCAACCTGTGCAAAATATAAATGATTAGGAACTAAAGCACACTATAATAAAAGGGTCAATTGTGACAAAGCAACATCCATGAATTCTACTTACCGTATAAAATATGTGGAACTTGGGCTGCAGGTAAGGTGGAACGATCTGAGAGAACCGTTCACCCTTATCTACTGTCTCCCCATCCAGCTCATCCTCTAAACAACATGGTTTGAGTTCAGCATATATCTTTTGGTCCTCTAATTCCTCATGTCTTCTGGGTACCTGTCCAGACATACACGTTAAGGAACTGCAACACGTTGTGATGTATAATTAATTCTACTTACCTCTTCCATGTTCTGGGAGTTATCTAGCTGGTTATTTGGATTAGCCAGGGGCAACCCAAGATTTTCCTTCAGGTTCTATTGGGTCTGGCTCACCTGGCAGGATTTGTCTAGTCTGTGCTTCCTCAATCTGCTGCATGTCAATTCTTGCAGTGTGTATGGATCTGAATGGAGAGAGAACAGTATTTTTATAGCTGTAGCTCACCTATGTCATCTTGCTATTCATAGATAATAGATCAGGCCTTCTAATTTGAATAGGCCAGTAATGTTCACTACCATAAAATCTATGCTATGTTCCAAAACCGCTACATGAACTTCCAGAAAAGCTACACGATATTCTAAAACAACTACATTAACTTCCAGAAAAGCTACACGATATTCTAAAACAACTACATTAACTTCCAGAAAAGCTACAGTATTCCAAAACAACTACACAAACTTCCAGAAAAGCTACACAATGTTCCACAACATCTACATGAACTTCCAGAAAAGCTACACATCTACATCAACTTCCAGAAAGGCTGCCAATGGGTACCTCATTTGGTGTAACCGCACTGATCGACTCCTGAATTTCTTCTTCAAAACCTTTAGCATGCATGCATCTCTTCTGTTTGACGCTGCTCACACGTGAGATTGGCTATTTATACCCTTGATGAATGTGTAGTGACGTGAACATGAACCAATTATAGCTTAACATAGTGATTTCCAGATTTTGTACATATGCTTCCACATTTTTAAATCAAACACTGATAACAATGTGCATTTTGAAATCCTACAAATCTGTTGGTGATTCAAATTACTGTCCTGCAAATCAACTGGTTATTAAAATTACTGCAGGCCTGTGAAACATATAAAAGGCACCCAATTCAAATATTAATATTCCAAGTTTTAGTTATGCTGACCGTTACATGAAGCAGCATCCTGATCAACTCCACAGACAAGAAACTTCTGGAGAAGGCGGTTGGAGGAAGTGCAGTCCTGGACTGCCAATTAACCATCATCCCAAATGACTTTAGACCTCTGGAAATTGAGTGGACTCAGAGGACTCAGTGATCATTGTGTATTCTGCAAATCTATGATAACTAGGAAAGGAGATGCCTCCATTAACCTGCTACTACAGACAGCCTCAAATTCCAGGACTTACAAGTGCCAAGTGAAGGAGGTCCCTGGTCATCCTCTGGGTGATGCATGCTCTCTCCAAGCCAAGTTACCACACAAATGGCACTGCAGTGGTGGGCGGAAATGTGGTGCTTCACTGCAATGCCTTGGATTATTCCTCTTTCCATGGTTGGCATGAATTCAAGTAATGGTTCAGGTAATTTCAGCAAAAGACATTAGAGAGGATGCAAGTCCCCTGAAACACAGAAAATTAGCCACTAGAGGCAATTCGCATCTGCAGGTGTCATGTGCCTGTGCACCCCACCACCAGCGATGCCAAACATTGGCAACAAGCATGGGTGACAAACATTGGCAACAAGCATGGGTGACAAACATTGGCAATTACATGGGTGATAAACATCTTACATGGGTAAGGGATAAACATCTTTATGGGTATGGGTAAGGGATAAACATCTTACATGGGTGACAAACATCTTACATGGGTAAGTGATAAACATTGGCAACAAGGGTAAACATGGGTAAGTGTGAATGTCCGTGCTCACCGCCAGCGAGGGGGCTGGCCTGGGGGATTGTGTGGCGGTGGAGTGGAGTGGAGCCGCCACAGCTCCTCTACGTCAACCAGGACTGTTGTTCCTCCAACGGCAGATTGAGGGCAGCTGCCATGTTTGCGGAATAGGACAGGCTGGTGGTCCGGTTGGACATTTGGCACCTGATGTGCAGCATTGCGTCAGGTGTCACAACCGAGAGCCACCAGCTCTACAAACCCTTCATGCAGCAGCTGCATCCCTGGAGTCATTCCATCTGCACCTCAACCTGTTTATTCCAGGTAAGCTACACATTCAATTTTGTACTGTCATGTGTTTTCACTCTTTCAAATGCATCAGTCGTTAATTTCACCTCTCGTCCTTACAGGAGACAGTGCCAGTGCCTGGGTGTTCCAGGCTTTTCTCCTGGAAGGGTTGATGTGATGAAACGAGGACAGGGTGACATTCATGGCAGTGGGAGGTTGCAGACTGCTACACACCTACAGTGGCCCACTGCAGCACTCCCTGGACCAGCTCAGCCAAGGGGTGCTTGGCATGAGTCTGGTTCAGGACTACACTAGGCCCGGGGAGTACACTGGTGAGAAAACTCAATCCACTTTTGAAACAGTTACAGTTTATATGTCATAGAGAATTATTAATTGTTGTGTTTTTTGTAATGATGTGATACAGGGGAGCTCATCATTAACAAGTATCTATACTTCCAGATGGGCTGAGTGCTGCAGGACATCAGCTTAGACACAGAGGGGGACATTCCTCTTATATTCATTTTACATTACATTACATTTACCTTTGCATGTATTCATCATGACTCATCATTGTAACACCTTTATTACTGGTTTTGTGTATCCTGAAGTAAAGTCACTCTCTTATTCCCATTTATTCACCATGACCCGTAACACTTCATGAAGGCAATATAGGTGCCACTATAAATAGAAAAGTAGTCATTACCTAATAGTTTAGTAATGGTTGTTTACTATTACAAATGTGTCTATTTGACATAAGTTAAATGAATCATTTCACAAGGCTCCTTTGTATTTAAACCCTAATGTTTCCTCAGTCCTCGGTCGGTCGTTGTCCATGTATATTCATGCTGTTGTGTGTGTTGTGATGTTCTCCATGTATTCCTGAGTAAAACCCTCTTTGTTCCTGAGATTGCCGTGTTCTTGTCCTTACCATATACCTCCCAGGACTGTGACAGATATCTGGCCAATTAGCTTCCAATCTCCACATCTCTCCAAGGCACTTATGTCAGGCAAGCTGCCCCCATGTTAGCAAGAACTAATTTGTTGTCAGGGGTGCTGTATATATATGTCAATAATTCTAGGATGGGTAAAATGCAAACACCGAATTTCCCTACAAGTATATATACTTATATACTATATATACTTATATACTATATTACTTATATACTATATATTACTTATATACTATATATACTTATATACTGTATTACTTATATACTATATTACTTATATACTATATACAATGATTTTCTAGCAAAGGGCTGTCCTCTATGAATGTGTCAAGGGACCCTATCAGTTGGGGCCTCCTTTTAGTTTGAGTTTAACATGGCAAGACATATTGTATCATATTACTGTGGTCTTTTGTATCAAGTATTTTGTAAATGCATTAACATAATAGTTAAACCAGACTATTATCGGACAATTGTTATGTTTGTCACTGTCTTTGTTGTTAAAAGAAGAACAGAATGATTAACATTTGGATATCACACACACTAATCTGCTATGGAACTCAGTATGGCCACAAGGCCCATTTCCACTTTGTTTCATTTGCCTGAGATAGACGTTTTGATTATTAGCTTTATCTTGTTCAAGCAGCACTTTAGGTTATGGATTTTGATTGACAGCTAGTGTTTGTCATTAGGGTTGGATAATAAATCGTTGCCAGGTGATTTTGTAGAGCAGGGCTTTCACTTAGGTGCCATGACAATGGGGTGTCTCTGGATTGGGCATCAACCAAGTTGAACCAAGGAAGCGGCCTGCACAAACACACACACACACATACACACACACACACACACACACACACACACATAATGGGTGACAGTGAGTAGAAGCCAACCAATGTTGGACTAACAATTAACTCTCAGAGTAGCAAATGCAATGTATTAAACTGAATGTAAATTAGATTTTCATCAAGTCAGGTCGATGTATACAATCTTTCCTGCTGTTTTGCTCGTTGCTTCTCTGGCTGTTCCCTGGTGGGCTGCTGCCATTTCACTGATAGATCTTCTGCAAGCATGTGACTGTGACCACATGACCATATTGTACCAGATGGCAAAAAGACAATAAAACTACATTACTCACATACAACTACATATACTTCTGTGTCTTTGTGATCATTTTTTTGTTGTGGTTTGAATCTGGTAGTAATAAAAAAGCATCAGTGATGTTAAAGTATTTGGGTCATGGTCAGAACGTGAGTTACACTTAAAAACTGGCGACAAAGACATGCTTGAGACTGAAAGAAAATGGGTGTGTGCATGTAAAATCAATGGTTAAAATATTAATCTAAAAAAAAATAATTTATATTTATAAGAAATCTCAAGATGTTAGTTAATCCCAAACATTGAAGCACCAGACATAACAGGGCATAGCCAAGGTTAATTCTCACTGAAATCAGCCAACTACTATACGCTTTACATTGAAACTCATTCACACAATTTCTGGGTTAGCTGTCCACACCCTTTTTACCATGCCACAAAATAAAAATGGTCACATGAAGATGATCAATGTGGAATTTACCAGATAGCAACACATTTTTGAAAATACCATTTCTGTCAAAAAAGTGGTGGCCTATCAGCAGAGTGCTTGCCATCTGAGAAGAGCAAACTGGAGGTTATGATAAGAACAGCTGAGTAAATGGTTACCCAGCAACAGCAACAGAAAAATCAGCTAACTGCTCATTTTTCAACAGGCACCTTTTTTAAGTGGAAAACCAGCCCATCTGATCACATCCTTTGACAGCCACCTACATTTGCTCACCTGAAGGGAGATTGAGAGGAGACACGTGATTGGCTGATGAAGTGGTGGACTAACAGAACAGAGTCAAACTGGAGCCCCAGTAGCTGGTTGAGGAGATCTAGCGCCCCTTCTGATGGCAGTGCAGGATTGCACATGTTCAACAGAGAGTACAGTACTGCTGGAAGCCATCCAGCACCAATACGCATCCCACCTAAGCGAGAAACACACACAGCACCAATTAGCATCCCCTTAAAAGAGACATAAACAGACACACACACATAACACCAATTTGTATTCCACCTGAGAGAGACAGAGAGAAACATTCAACACACATCTCCAGCACCAATACGCTTCCCACCTAAGCGAGAAACACACACACACACATCTCCAGCACCAATAGCCATTGCATGTGAGAGAGAGCAGGACTAAGATATGCATATGCATCCAAAGGAAAAGAATCAGAATAATCCATTTAATGGTGACTGCTGTGCGTCTGAGTGCGTTCCTGTCTTAGCTAGCCGCCTGTGTGCTTTTCTGTCTTTGCTAGCTGTCTGTTTGCATTTCAGAAAAAAACTATGCCATAATGCAGAAAACATCTATGCCTAGGAACTAATGTTGTGATCATTTTTAATTCCTATCACTTTTGTGTAACTATGTGACTGGTTTTTGTACAAGAGAAGAGAATATAAAGTGTCTGGTTAGTGAGAGGGTGAAAGGCTGCTCGTCTCTTTTTCCTTGTGGCAGCAATTTTCAGTATAACTAGAGCGCCTAGCATACGGTAATGCTTTAAAATAACGTGGTTATAAGGTATTAATAATGCGTTATTAACAGATAACAATGCTGCTTGTTCCTGTTAACCAGCTGCTTGGTTACTTATAAGCATACTGTAAATGTATACTAAACCAATCTATTAGTAAACAAGAAAATAATAACTAATACACGGTTGATGTTTTGCAAGTGAAGTTCGCAATTCATGAATACTCTCATTCATTTTGTGAGTAGCCTTTGTGCGGCCCACTAATTGTAGCCTCTAATTAGTAGCCTAGGGTTATTTCTTAATTAGTAACACGAAACAGCTTCAAAAGTGACTGTGAAATGGTGAAATTGTTGTTGCATCACTGCAACCCAGCTTAAGGTGCCTATGGTCTGTGTTGGTCTGTACATCTATCTGTGTTAGCTGTTAATCTGTATGTGTGTGTTCTAGATAACTGTCTATGACTACATTTACATGCACTTAAGTACCCGAATATGAGGCTTATCCTGGTTTTGATTACGTTCAGAATAAAGTGTTGCAGTGAATACAGAGAAATTGGGTTATTAACATTCCTGTTTAAATGATAAATACTATAATTCCGGTCACGGATTATAATGTCTTTTGCTGTGTTCTCACTGAGGATTCTAAAGAGTGACGTTTGACTGTCTTGGCCCTTAGCAGCATTCCACGCTGAACTCTAGAATCTTTCTCCACAACTGTCAGAAATCAGGATAAGGTGTTTACATGCTACAGTGTCCTGTTTTCTTTTGGATCTAGCATATCCCAATTTCTCAGAAACCGGGACAGGGGCTTATTCAAGATGCTGAATTTGGAAAAGGTTTTTACAAGCACAAACACAAAGCCGAAATACTTAATATCCCGATCATATTCTGGCTACTTAGGTGCATGTAAATGTAGTCAATGAGTGTGCCTGTGTGTGTGTTTGCCAGCCATTTGTGTGTGTCACAGCAAACACACAGACGCACACGACACTGTATGACTTACAGCTCATGGATAAGGGGCATGTAGCTGCAATCAGCACCCCATCTCTTAGAGTAGCCATCACAGAGGGAGACTGCTGTCTCTCAGCGTCACATGACACAAACTCATAGGCTGGTCTGAGGATGGAGGTGTGGCCAAGCAGGTGAGACAACCTGACATAAAAGTCAAACACCACAAACAAACCAATTAGAGTGGAGCCAAGGTAACATCTCTCATAAGCAGACTGTGAATGAATTAATGAATGAATATCTTATCTATATTGTCATTGTATGACAAGAACCAAATCTATGCAACCTTTAATGCTTTTAACCTTTAATGACATA
This sequence comes from Tenualosa thibaudeaui, assembly GCA_027481765.1. Taxonomy (NCBI): domain Eukaryota; kingdom Metazoa; phylum Chordata; class Actinopteri; order Clupeiformes; family Clupeidae; genus Tenualosa; species Tenualosa thibaudeaui. The sequence continues at coordinate 7,120,897 of JAIFZK010000068.1, read as the reverse complement.
AAATCAGAGTATCTCACAAAAAGTGAGTACACCTCTCACATTTTTGCAAATATTCACTTATATCTTTTCATGGGACAACACTATAGAAATTAAACTTTAATACAACTTAAAGTAGTATAGCAGTCCAGATTTATTGTCCTCTGAAACAAACATGTCCAAATTCTTCCCAATCTGTCAATATTTTGTATGAGCTGCACAGGTTTCTACTGGAATCATCTCCCACTCCATCAAGGTGGACACCATGCTCCTCTTCACTTCCGCTTAAGGAAGCATCACAGGTGCTCAAATGGGTTTAGGTACTTGTCCATCAGCCAGTCCATCAGCGTAATCTTCAGCTTACTCAGCAAGGCAGTTGTCATATTGGAGGTAAGTTTAAGGTTATTATCATGCTGTAAAACTGCCATGTCATGCATGCATCCCATGATCTGCTTGGAATTCACATTTCCCTCTATGAACTACAGCTCCACAGTACCAGCAGCACTCATTCAGCCCTAGACCATGATGCTACCACCACCATGCTTGACTGTGGGCAAGGGACAGTTTGGTGGTCCTCACCATGGTGTCACCACAGATGCAGGACACCATCTGAGCCAAACAAGTGGATGAGTGGCGGCACCCTGTTCAGTTATTGGCTGAGGACTATACTGCTGTTGTAACCCCTCACTTGTCTGCGTTGTGTTTTCAATGATAAGACGAGGAGACGTGAGGCCAAGCAGGAGTCTTTATTGACCTGGCACAAATAGTATAAAGTTGGGGTAATTACAGGGCTTCGTAAGTGGGTGCACACAATGCAAAGCTAGTGTGGGGAGAGAGAGAATATTAGCTATTCACACGTGTGATTTCAAAACCTTGACAAAATGTGCTCAGATTCGCATAAACAACAACACAATACATGCTGACTCCATCTACAAGCAGGCAGACGTAATTTCTAACAATCAATGTTGGTTTAGAATGTTCACTGAGGCATGAATAATTAATTATGTCTAAGGGCTGTTTACATAGAACTTACCGCTGGCTCCATCTCCAAAACTGTGAGAGAGCCAGGCGGTTTCACCTGTAGAGGTCAGTATTCAACTATCACATCGTTACATGCGAAAAGCTGGGTGCAAGTGGAAATAACAAAACCTCCACTGTTACACTGTACAAGCTGACTACTTTAAGTTGGATCAAAATTTCATTTCTATAGTTTTGTCCCATGAAAGGTTATGACAGAATATTTGCAAAAATATGAGGGGTGTACTCACTTTTGTGAGATACTGTACAACATCTACACACACAGACAACACAATTAAACACATTCGGCTTGTGATACAAATATCTGATCTTGCACATTGAATTATTGATCATATTTGGCATTGCACATGGAACTTTAACCCATCCTAATTGCATCAAATTTCTAAATGCAGTCAGTCCAACAGAAAGAGTGTCATTTTGTCCAAACCTATGGTGACATCAGCTACAAAGCAGATGACAATTCCAGCATCTTGTCACTGAGTAAGGCTGTGCTATGAGGGTAGTTGGTTGCTTACTCGCCAGCACAAAAATCACAATGCCACTGACACCAGGAAACTATTCTCAATGTTCAAAACTCCAATCAACCCTCCACCGCCACCACCTGCTAACAACCTAACAGCAAATGCTTTAGTTTCATTTTTAATTGACAAAGTGGCCGCCATCAGCAGCCAGTTCACTGAACCGCTCACAAAGGGACATTTTCTTCATTTGCCCCTCACAGAGAGTGATGTGTCTAAACTCCTTACATGGTGTTGCATGTCTGCATGTCTACTGGAACCTATCCCAACCAACCTCCTGCAATCCATAGCCTCCACTGTTACACACAGCTCACACACATGTGAATAATGGTTAACAAGGGTGCCCCAAGGTCCAGTGCTGAGGGCCCCTCCACTTTGCCATGTATGCCACCTCATTGGGCCAGATAATGTGTTAACAAGGATTTCACTGCTATGCTGATGATACACAACTCTATCTGTCATTCCCATCTGATGAATCAGCAGTCTCAGCAAGAATCTCAGATCATCTCTCTGACATAACTGCAGGGATGAAAACCCATCACCTCCCAAAAACTGAATAACTGGTAATTCCTGGTAAAGCCATTTATACATCATAACATCTGCATCAAAATTGACTCCTTATCAATTGCTCCTAGTAAAGTAGCAAGAAACCTTGGTGTCATGATTGACGACCAATTGTCTTTTAATGGCATACATTTGTATTACTATTCTCTTTTGCTGATATTCATCTCTAGGATATTACAATTTTTCCTACAATACACTGGTGTAATAACCTACCAAGCACTACCAGAGCAGGGGCATCTCTGTTTATCTTCAAGAAGCTCTTGAAGATTCAGCTCTTCAGAGAGCACCTCCTGTCCAGGCACTTCACCTGTACTTCCCTTCTCCAGCCCCCCTCCACCCTCTACTGTATCTCATTCTGTACTTGACTCCACTTCTGCACTCTCGCCCTCTGGAAGCCACCTACTGGTTTTCTTTCTAAGGTTTTCTCTATGTAGCTTGATTGTTAATCCTAATTTGAAAGTTGCTTCGGATAAGTGTCTTCTAAATGCATAAATGTAAATGCAAATGTAAATGCAATTAATTCAGACATCCCAAACTGCAAAAACTCTGGTTGGTACTAGCAGGCACTCTGAATCAATCTAAGAATGACAACTGTTAAACTCAACTCAGTTGTCATTAAACCAGCAGTGGAAATGTATGATATTTTCGCCTGCACGGAAAGTAAAATGCATAAAGTACCTTTTTTAAAGACTGTGTGCAAAAAGCTTTCATTCATGCTGACTGAACGAGAGAGACAGAGATTAATAACGAGAGAGACAGAGATTAATAATGAGAGAGACAGAGATTAATAATGAGAGAGATAGAGATTAATAATGAGAGAGATAGAGATTAATAATGAGAGAGATAGAGATTAATAACGAGAGAGACAGAGATTAATAATGAGAGAGATAGAGATTAATAATGAGAGAGATAGATATTAATAATGAGAGAGATAGAGATTAATAATGAGAGAGACAGAGATTAATAATGAGAGAGATAGAGATTAATAATGAGAGAGATAGAGATTAATAATGAGAGAGACAGAGATTAATAATGAGAGAGATAGAGATTAATAATGAGAGAGACAGAGATTAATAATGAGAGAGACAGAGATTAATAATGAGAGAGATAGAGATTAATAATGAGAGAGATAGAGATTAATAATGAGAGAGACAGAGATTAATAATGAGAGAGATAGAGATTAATAATGAGAGAGATAGAGGCTGAAATAGAGGCTGACTGTAAAGGTACAAAAATACCACACAGCATGATCAGAATGCTCACACTGGTATTTATATCTCTCTCTGCATTTATATATCTCTCTCTGTATTTATATATCTCTCTGTATTTATATATCTCTCTGTATTTATATATCTCTCTCTGCATTTATATATCTCTCTCTGCATTTATATATATCTCTGCATTTATATCTCTCTCTGCATTTATATATCTCTCTGCATTTATATATCTCTCTCTGCATTTATATCTCTCTGTATTTATATCTCTCTGTATTTATATATCTCTCTGCAATTATATATCTCTCTGCATTTATATATCTCTCTGCATTTATATCTCTCTCTGCATTTATATATCTCTCTGCATTTATATCTCTCTCTGTATTTATATATCTCTCTGCATTTATATATCTCTCTCTGTATTTATATATCTCTCTGCATTTATATATCTCTCTGCATTTATATATCTCTGCATTTATATATCTCTCTGTATTTATATATCTCTCTGCATTTATATATCTCTCTGCATTTATATATCTCTCTGCATTTATATATCTCTCTGCATTTATATATCTCTCTCTGCATTTATATATCTCTCTGCATTTATATCTCTCTCTGTATTTATATATCTCTCTGCATTTATATCTCTCTCTGCATTTATATATCTCTGCATTTATATATCTCTCTGTATTTATATATCTCTGCATTTATATATCTCTCTGTATTTATATATCTCTCTGCATTTATATATCTCTCTGCATTTATATATATCTCTCTGCATTTATATATCTCTCTCTGCATTTATATATCTCTCTCTGCATTTATATCTCTCTGCATTTATATATCTCTCTGCATTTATATATCTCTCTGCATTTATATATCTCTCTCTGCATTTATATATCTCTCTCTGCATTTATATCTCTCTGCATTTATATATCTCTCTGCATTTATATATCTCTCTGCATTTATATATCTCTCTCTGCATTTATATATATCTCTGCATTTATATATCTCTCTGTATTTATATATCTCTCTGCATTTATATATCTCTCTGCATTTATATATCTCTCTGTATTTATATATCTCTCTGCATTTATCTCTCTGTATTTATATATATCTCTCTGTATTTATCTCTCTCTGCATACATCTGACTCTCTTGCACTGTGATTCTCCCTTTTTGCACATATCTGGCTCTCCTACTCACAATTCTTTTGGGGTTTTTGGGGGAGTTTGTATGATTTGCGGGAGATGGGATGCAGTTCTGTGAAGAAGTTCCACATTCCGCAATTTGGTCAAATGGCCAGCCTGTGATTTTGTGTCTGTTGCTAGTACCTAATGTACCTAACCCTAACCCTTACCTAACCATAGTACCAAATCTGACCAGAGGTTAAGCATGGGTCAACAGAGCCAGTGACAAGGTAACCCAATAATCTCCTTTTTCTCCTTTTGGCCTCTTACAAGCATTCAACCCTAACTGAGCTGATCGAGGACTCAATTCTCCACTGTATTTTAAAATGCAAAGCTCTTGTGGTCAACTCTAACCCTGTCCCTGCATCAACCTGTGGAAGAGCACAACTTTCAGTGCTGGAGGTTACCAGATCAAGGCACATGTCAAGAGGGAGGAATTGGGCATATAAAAACCTACCATATTTTGTGTAACCTTCTTGCAGTCAGCCTTATGAAAAGAAGACAGAATGACACCATGTCAAGTATTGGCAAAATGTTTTCTCAACTGTATCAGTTATCACAGTTAGTCTTTATTACCCTGTCTTATTTTCATTAACTAAAACAACCAGGTACAATTTCCAACACCAGATAACAGTGAGAGGATGGGAAGAGCGGAAGGGAATGGAGGGAGTCCATATCTCCATTTTCCTCATGAATAAGAGGATGTAGGTGGATATTTATGTAGAGAGGATACAAGCAGATATTTTGCTAGTTCTATAAACCGCCTGGTCCAGGGCCTCCAACAGCAGCCTCCACCACCAGCTGCCCAGCTGAATGATAGAGAGGCGGTGGCAGTCCGTGCCATGGTTGTGCCAACGCAACATATATATAACATATATACAACATATATATAGCCATCAGTTGTGCCCTATGACTGTAAAAGCAGTCAAGAATTATTGATGGTTAAATAAAGTTTTAGTTTTTTTGTAAAAATATTGCATTAGCAATATCCTACCCATCTTAACCATCATCTCCTCAGGGTTTGACTTTGGGATAACTGTCAAGCACTGGGTGAGTGCTATTTCCATCAGCCCAGTCTGACCTACCTCTTCACGGTAACCGTAGAGACAAGGCTGTAGATGACACAGTGACGCGGCAGGTGGGCTCTGATTTCCGAACACACCTGTGGCAGGTGACATGGTAGGCAGCACAGGAACAGCACGTCAGCCCAGGACGCCAGGCGCGGGTTGTCATAGAAACATTCTGCTCCCATCAGAGTGAGCTCTTCTGGAAGGGAGACAGGAAGTATGATTTCTTCTTTATATGACGGTGCAATTGTGCAAAGGGGGTAATGCCTACCTGCACTGTCTGGGATGACAATATAACCATAACACTACGTACGTGCACTGTTTCCCAAACCTTTTTGGTGATGACTCATTTTTCAAAATCAACCTTTTTTTAATGTGAATAGTATGCAAATTAATATTAGTTTGCTGTTATTTATTTGCCTAAGGCGATCATATTATTTTTAAATAGGTAGCCTCAACCAGGCATTTCTGATTGGTCTAAACATATTTTCCACTTAAGAGAAACCATGACTTCATGTGCAAGCAGCACTGTAGTCCCTGGGATTGTTATTATTGAATGATAGAGAGGCCGTGGCAGTCTGTGCCAGTCTGTGCCTTTTTTATTCTTAAATGCGTGGTATAACTAAATAACTTTCACCTAGAAGCTTAATAAAACTTCATTTCGTGGTCTCAAAAACCGTGAGTTTCCTATCTGTTTGTATTTTTTTTTCATTATCTGCAAGCAAAAAAACAAACAAACAAAAAACCCTTCTATTTCAGAATTCTTCCTTCTACTTCCTGGGAACCACTTCCATAATGACAAACTAGCAACCAACCTAGCAACAGACTAAACTAGCAACCACTATAACTGCCGTAGCAACCCCCTTAAAGCAACACCAAAGCACTTTTTGCTCTTGAGGTCCCCCCACAGTCATAACTGGCCATTAACAGAGCCATAACTCAGAGAATTTTTCAATAGCGCTCAGCATTAAGATTTTTTGCATGCTTCCCACCAGAGGTTTACAAGCTGTCAAAGTATTAATGAGCCCAGAGGTACTTAGATATTAGCTCAAACAAGCAAGCAGTGTGATAAGTGTTCTTTTTGTAATTACCTGCCTGAATGTAGTGGTAAGGGACAAGTAAGGCTTTAATATATGTTGGAGCATTGCCATTGAGGACTTTGTAGGTTAGAAAGAGTATCTTAAAATCAATTCAAGTTCTAATAGGGAGCCAATGTAAGTAAGCAAGGATAGGAGAGATATGTTCATATTTTTTTAGTCCTAGTGAGTGTTCGGGTTGTGCATTTTCTGTTTTCAAAACATATTGCCTTAAGTTTTCTGTCTTGATGCTTTGATGTCTTTCTTGGTCTGCCAGTACGTTTGCCTTTAACATCTTTCCCATGTTGTTTGTACTTGGTCCAGATCTTTTGAAACATTGCGTGACGATCTACCCTCTTTAAGGAATTTGATAATTCTCTACTTTGTTTCAATTGACATCTCTCGTGTTGGAGCCATGATTCATGTCAATCCACTTGGTGGAACAGCTCTCCAAGGTGTGATCACTCCTTTTAAAATGCAGATTCATGAGCAGATCTAATCTGATGCAGGTGGGAAGGGAAATCGACAGGGTGATTCCATAATGTTTTCCTTGGAATTGAGTGATTCCATGTTTTTTTCCCCTCTGCTTGGTCTAGAAAAGTAACTGTTACTTACTACTACATTTTTTCCCCTTGATTTCTTTAAATGTTTCTTAAAGCCAGAAAGTTGCCAATTAAAATTACTTTAGTGTTGTGTCGTGTCTGTGATCTGCCTTTTTCTACAAAATTAAACAACTGAATGAATATCCTCCAAGACTGGTGATTCCATAATTTTTGCCAGGGGCTGTATTAATTTGTATTGCCTTTTCAGCATCCTTAAAGGATAGGAACGTTCTAGCCTTACCAATGTTTCCTAGGTGGAAAAAGGTCCTGGTCAATAATTACCCCGAGGTCTTCGACTTTTGTGTTACATGACAGTGAAAAGCCACTGAATAGGTTTTGGTGAAGAGGTAGAATTATGTTCACAATGAACAATTTACAGGCTAGCCTGCAATTTAAAAAAAAAATTCTGTCACTGATGATCATCCACAAAGGGCTTCTTGAGGTCCTCACTTCACAGTGGAGAGGATCTGGCAGGAGAATATGGCATGATCATCTCATCACTGCAAAAATAACATGTTTGATTACATATAGAATTTTACGCTATCCGTACCAACTTTATTCAGCACTCCTAAAAATACAGAAACCTAATCATAACTGATTATGTGAAGTTGTTTGGTCATAATATCTTAATTTTAGGAAGCTTGCTTTTATAAGTTATAGCATATGGCACATATTGCATTCAAATTAATGCTTATAAAATCTGATTCTGTGCAGATTCTTCTGCTGGTGATCAAATTTTACCATAAGAAAAAAATAATGAAAGAAAAAAAATGTGTGTTACCAGCAGTTTGTTAACTCCACGTGTTCCTGATTTTATATCAATCACATAAGCCACTTTTAAGTTAGCCTGACATCTTTGCATAGAGTGTCAAATTAACTCACAAAAAGTTACCTCAAAACATTGGTGTTTTGGGACTCAGTAAGGCACCACTTAAGCTCACTATGCCCCATTAAAGCCTACTATGCCCCATTAAAGCCTACTATGTCCCATTTAAGCCTACTATGTCCCATTTAAGCCAACTTCAATGTATTTCATTTAAATGTACATTTTACATTGCATTTATGCATTTAGCAGATGCTTTTATCTAAAGTGACTTACAAAAAAATAATTCAAGCTATAGCACAATGGAAACTAAAACATTCAAGCTACAGCACAATAAAAACTAAGCTAAAACTATTGCTAACATGAAATTTGCAGTATTTTGAGATGAAAGTGCAATAGTGTAACAAAAAACATTTTTTTCTAAATTGTTGTGCAGAAGTGCTGATAATAATGATTATTTTTGTTTTTTGACATGTTTCACTTAATTTACAACTAAAAAATATGCCTCCATACATTATAGACCAAAGATTGCTTGCCCTTTATTTCTAATTTATACAATAGGCAACAGCTAAATGCATCAGTTAGAAAATGGCAATAAAAGAACATAGGCTGGGGATGCACTGTTTTGGCTTTCTAATCAAATCCTAGGTTTTGGGAGTCCACTAATAAACAACACGGATCTGATCTTGTTGAACATTAAGCTGTAGATTTTGTTTGCAGTGAGAAATACCCTTCTGACAATCTAAACATAAACATGAACTTAACATAGACTGAATCCTCAGTCAAAGTACCATTTATAGGTGTGCATCTTAACAGAATTTAGACCAGCAAAATTTAGGCTTATGATGAAATGAATGAAGAAATGAAGAGAGAAAGAAAGAAAGAAGGAAAGAGGAAATAAAACAATAACAGGATTAATGAAAGGACAACTGTAAAGAGGTTATGATTCAACTGTGTCTGTGCCATTTAACAGTCCCTGTAAGTCCCACATAAATGAGGGTTAGGACTTGAGCAGACACAGATCTAGTTGAAGAGTTCTTTTAAATTTTTTATCTATTTAACATGTTACTGATTTATTATTATTGTAAAGCAATACATTATTATATTTTTATTAACAAAACATGATGTGGCTTATTTGGAACACCCATGGGCATAAATGGTACCACGGGACCACGCCAGATTTTGCCATATTTTGTAAAATATCTTATATCTTATAATTATGTTTATAATTATATCTTTTGAAATCATTAAAAAAATCATGCATACATTAAATGAGAGATTAATCTTGTAGTTTGACAAGTTATTAACCCTGTAAACCATGCCAATATTGATGAAAAACCTATATTTAGGTTGGCTAAACATAGATTTTTGTTGGCCTAATGGATACACTTACTTAACGGAGCTTTGTTGACATGCTGAAGGTAGGCTGCTAATTATGTGAATGTTCATTTACGTGTTTGGAAGTGGATGCACAACAACAGTGTTGCATGTGCTCCTGCTAAAGCCATAAGAACAAAAAAATAGAGGACGCATTTACAGAGAGAGGCTACTCATCCTGCCCTACCTACCGGTACATTTGTTTACTGTTGGAAACGTCTGCTAATCAGAAAAAAAAGTTGTGCTTTTAAACAAATGATGCATACGTTCATTAAAATGCATAAATGTATATTCATAAGGGTTCGTGCCGAAGTATGTGCCAGTAGGCACTGTTCCTCCACTCAGTTCAGAAGATAATAAGAAGAATAAGAAGAGTTTTGCTATTAAGAAAGGGGTAACAACAGCAAGAATAGCAATGGGAAACTGCTCTAGGGTTCAGGATGCGAAGAAACTTCAATATTAACAGTGTGGTTCATGGAAACATAAGTGTTCCTAATTAAACCAGCTAATTTGTTGGCTTACACAGGTCTAACAAAACCCTTTAAAGAGATATCTAAAGTAAATATATCTTCAGTGTACTTAGCTTAAACATATGCTTGGTTTCATGTTTATTCAAATCAGTAAGAAACTTACCTGGGATCTCCATAGGCCACTAGTCTGTGCTAAGTCCATACTGCAAACAGTGCATTATGGGCATTACACAACATCTCTTCCTCTCTCCTCATTGCTTGAATTAATTGGTCTTCATCCCACATCACAGAAAAGAGTTGAAGTGTCAATAGCGCTCTTTTTAGTTTTGATTGTACACAGAGGTAAGCAACACTTGTTGCTTCCACAGCCTGAGATATGCTCCATTGGTAGCAACGATCTCCTCATGATTTCTTTTATCTATTTATTTTCCTTAATGTTAGTCTGGTGTTTGAGTTGTGATATAACTTACCAAGAAAATTCTATTTCCTATTGTTATCTGCCTAAGTACCTAGTATTACTTGTAAAAAATCAACCGTATAAAACTATTTTCTTTTAAAAAGAATAAACTACTTTGTGTTGCTGTTGCTCTCAAATTATCTTCATTATTTATTCAGTGTTTTTAAATCTTTATTAATTTATTAGTTACCTGTCCACTATTTTACACTTTTATCAATTTATTTGATTTTATCTGAACTTTACAGGACACTTACATAACTTCAATGTAGGGCTTTTTTGGTTCAAAATTTTTTGGTTCAATGTAGGGCTTTTTTAGTTTATTGTATATTTATATACAATTATATAAAACTATAATTCATGGTAATTACATTTTGTGTCCACAAAGACAAGGAATGAACTGTAGTGCTATATTGCTATCTGCCTAACTGTAAACAATCAACTGTACTAAATTAATAAACTCTTTTCTATTAAATGAATAAACTACTTTAGCTCAGTAGCCTCATCTAATTAAACTTCTACTAATCTACTAGTCTACTAATTAGCATCCACCGAATGGCAGAAAAAGACAAAGAATGAACTGTAGTGCTATTATTATTTCTTGTTTACTCTACTATTAATTTTAATTAATTACTATTCTACTATTAATTTATTACATTAAATTTATCATCTTGCAAAACATCAGGCCTACTAAATGTATACAATTGGACTGTGGATAGGTAAACTTGCACACCCATTACAGTAAATGGCTATATGAATTACTGCATGCACGCGTGCGTGTGTAGTTGTGTGTGTGGTGTGCGTGTGTGAGTGGGTGAGTGAATCTGTGTAGTCCCACAATAGTGTATGTAGGCACTATTACGTATCTGTCTTGTCCATACTGTGTTTTAACAGTCACGTGTATCACCAATTGTTCCCGGTGAAACGTTGTTTCGTCTCACTATGTACTGTGTATATGGCTGAAACAACAATAAAACCCTACTTGACTTGACTTGCATTAATATAATCATTTAATAAGTCCTATTAACATATTCTACTTGTCTAGTAACAATTTATTATTTAAAATTAAATTTTAAAATCAATTATTAGTAGTTTGACAACCTAGCAACCAACATAGCAACCAATATAACTAATCTAATAATGAGATCACTTCATATTTGTTACAACTCCCTAACCCCTAGACAAGAACTGGGGTACTGTAACAGAAGTGGGGGCTCGTCTTAAAACATATATATATATATTTTTTTTTTTTCTTATTGTGGTGAAGTTAGGGGCTTCATTGTCTTGTTGGCTGTTTTTTTCTTTTGGTAGGGAGAAAAGTGTAAGTTAGTATGGCGTTTGACCTGATTTCTTTCACACTGTTTCCAAACACTGAACAGTTTGATTTGTGTCGTAAAGATGATTTGCTTTTGAGAGCAGATTTCTTTGATATTAAAGTAACATGTAGTGCAGCAAAGCGTGTTATTAAGGAACAGCTTTACAAAAACTTGGTAGAGATGGCGATTTTGCCAGATGACTGAGGAAAAGGGGGCTACAGCTGCAGTTTCTGGGGACACCTCTGCTGTATCACATCCTGCTGGGGCTATTCCAAAATCCACAGCAACTACTCCTGTGACTACTGGAACTACTGCGACTACTGCGGGGTCTGTGACTGTGACAAATCCCGGGTTTTCCTCTGCCTCTGCCTAACTAGGACATGCAAATAGATAGCACTGAATCTGGTGGTATACCATGGATCATAAAACCAGTGAAGTTAATTGCTAGGAGGGGAGCAAGTCTAAGACTGCCATATTTCAGATGATCTGCAGTTCCTGAAACCACATGCTTTGTTCTTAGGTAGTTTCTGAATGGCATCATCCACCTCATGTGTCAGTATACTTATTGAATCATCACTGATAGCAGAGTCCTCCACATATGGATCACACTTTAAACAGTTAAAGAGGGAACTATAGTGCTGTCTCTGCAACATTATCTTCTCCAGAGACTCCTTTAACAGTACAAGGAAGGGAAGGTTTACAATTATTGATATCTAAAAATCAGTGATATTGTTACTGGCCACAGAATCATCCCTTGCTCATTTCTAGGTATAAAATGAGCAGCATACTTATATCTGGCATTGGCAAGCTTTTTATTCTCAAGCTCTGGGCCTTGCCTAGGTCTCCCAGCCAGGGCCCAGAGTTCATAAGCTTCACGAGCTTCAGCATGATACAAAGCTACATGCTCATTCTATCCAGGTCTAATATTAGACTCCCTGTTACTCCTGTGTTGTCTGTGAAGAGGTTTGAAACCCTCAAACAGAGCAGCCACTACAAGCCAGAAAGGTTTACCACCCTCAAAAAGTAGCCACTACAAGCTAGAAAGTCCTCTTTCGAAAGAGTCTAATTTTGCAGTGACATCACCACTAGGAGCATGGCTGTTTCTAACTACTGATGCTAACTCTTAAACATTTATTGTGAAAGCCAGAGGTATTTGGTCTGCTAGTGCTAATCTGTTAATCCGCTAATTTCTGCTAATACTCACATTCTTTATGGCTGCATGTCCATCAGATGTGCTAAAGCAATGGTCAAGCCATGATGTAGTGTGCCAAGCCTCACTTAAGTATGTATAACTGTCAGCAGACAGCAGTACTCTACTTGATAGAGTGAAGTTATTATCTTCACAAAAAGGTTTGGTCAAGAGTCAGAGGGCACATTTACCTCCCTTTCAGGCAGCGTCATATTTACTCCAGCAACACTGGCCTTGCATGGCTTCTAATAACGCCAGACCAGAGCTCCTTCAGGCCAGAGCTCAGGAGTGGACATTTCACCAATGTCATTACATTCAGCAGTCACTTTAAAAGCGCCAACCCTGCTATGTGCATTGTCAGTTTTCTAGCTGGTGGCCAGTCTGTTGAGTTCACTTTTCAGATACTCAGCAAGCGTCTCTGCATGTAGGCCTACGTATTATTTTGCCTCATGTCTTCATTCATAATAAGTAAGCTATCAGGTCAGACAATTTTGGTATCAGGGGTCTAATAATAAATGGGCCTCAATATCTGTTCTTGCCTAACAGAGTTGAAAAAAACTACAAATTGGACAGGTTGCTGCACAGTATATATCATATACATCACCAAGATGGATACAGACCTTAGGGCTGGCAACTTCTGGGTTCAGTTTTGAGATGTTTTTTTTTTGCATGCCACAAAAACCCAAATCTACACTTAAATAGGTGATTAGGTTATTTATATCATCACCACTGTTAAGTAGAAGTAGCCACCTAGGTAGAGCTATGTAACCTAGAGATACAGGAGGGCAACCTTTTGTTGCCCCTCATAAATGAAGCCCTGATTTAATGTTTTTGCAGAGCATTTACTCTGTATGACTGTCTTTTTATCTTCTCCCTTCTCTTCTTTATGGCTAACGCTTCTTTCTTCCTCGGGAGTCGTCGACCAAATATTGCTTTGAAATAAGGAGGAAAGGAACTCCAGTAACACCTGCGCCGGTCATAGTGATATAACGCCTAATTTCGCTCTCGTTTTAAAGCAGTCACGGTCACGGTGAGGCTATTTGTCAAAGGACCTACCTAGTTTACCTAAATATTTGTGACCCGAGAAATGCAGAATAAATTGGGTGACTAGTGGCATAACCCCAGGTTTTTTAATGACCGTAGAACTATCTCACCGAGAGTTTCGGGTCTTCTGGATGAAACTTTGACGTCGGGAGTGTTGGAGCTGCAGTTCTCCCGTAGGGCGCGAACCAGCTGCTTCCCCAGGTGTCCTCCGCCAATGATCCCCACGGCCAGCTCCCGCCGTCCCACATCCGAGTGGGCCTGCAGCATCGAAATACTCGTCCTGGCGCAAATGGAAAAACTAAGTTGCTTTTATGGTTTTTCAGCCCACACCCATTCGTTTAAGAAATGCTTTTCTCCTACCTGAGGCCCTGAGCAAGTTTGCAGTAAAATACAGCATGCGCACAGGTGCACTCGATGTAAGCTGCACATCGCGAGCGCAGATAAGTAAGTTTTTTCTCATCTTCAGCCAAACCAGCCCCAAACTGCAGAGAGTCTAGATTAACTGTGAGGTCAAACATTTTTTTAACCACGCAAGGATCGCGCACATCAGAAGCTACGGTTTACCGCAGACTACAACCGGGCGAAATTGGGCGAGTTTGTTTGGTGTCCTTGACAACCGTGGTCTTTTAAAAGTCTCACTCAACCGCAAGGTTTTTCCCCCGAGGATATAGATAAAATGTCTGCAGAAAACGGCTGAATTCGCCATTGTGATGCTTTAAAACGTGAACTTTGCACATTGGCATGGATGTTTCTGTTTGGGGCTGTACCTTCTTGTCCGCTGCGTGCCTGTAGTGTCGAAGAAGCGGGTCCAATGTTGTAAACTCGTTCCTACCGGTACCCGCAGTAGTCTGTTTAAAACCGCGTCCGATCCGTTTCAGACAATAGCAATAAGCTAATACAATTACGCGACCGACCTGGCCAACTTAAAATAAATCTAATCTAGTCTAAGGTTTCGCTGAACTTGACTCTTGAAAGAAAACTTTAGCTACTAGGCTACTATGTGGTAGGCTAATAATTTAACATTCAGCAAACAGAAATACGAGGCGACCACAAGTATGACCACGAAATTCACTTAACAATTTGCACTTTAAATATAAAGCACACAAATCAATACAATTAACTGGACTAACCCTAATACAATTAACTGACCGTCTAACTAAAATAATTTGACAGACTATACCGCAGACCTAGGCATAACATGTGTACTGTAAGACTAAATCAGTCTCAACTGAACATTCTGATTGAATTTTTTTATATGCGTGACATTTGACTATCTTGTATTTGGTTTAGTGATTTATAATGGTGTGTACAAAATCGACATCTTCACTTCTGAGTTAACATGGGCCTATTCAGCATGAAGGAAATCTTGGTCACCCGTGTGGTACCCGAACCTGTGCAGAACTCTGCTAAGAAGGACTACATAAGTCGTGTTAATAAGATCTTGAGCAGTGCTTGTGTAGTCAGTTACAATTACACATACACACGTCTGACAGACATGAAACGTTTTACTTCCCTTTCTGAGCGTATATGCCTTCATAGAAATCTGACAAATTAACTGTACATTTATGTACAAGACATTACATTTCCCGCATAGATCCATTTGCACTTGTGTGTGTGTGTTCCAGTACAGTTTCCATAGTACACTCACAGTATGCATATGTGATTAACTGTTACTATATTACATCAAATACATCCACACACATGCACATATTGGTGCACATATATACACTGTTGAGAGCAGCAAACCTTATGAATCTAAATAAACACAAATGCACGTAGGAGTATACATGTGTGTGCGCACACACACACACACGCAAACATACTGCAGAGAGAGAGAGAAAACAGAGATGGGATGAGAGAAGGAGCATAAAGTAGCCCTAGGCACCACATACACACACACACACACACACACACACAAATAATGGTACAGAATGTCACAGGAGTCGCCGTGAGCCTCACAACCTTTAGGTGGGCATCTTATGGGCATTTAGCTGGGCACTGAGCATGTGTGCGGTCAGTCACACACACACACACACACAAACACACACACATAAACACTAGTAAGCACAGAATGCCACAGGAGGCAGTAACCAAGTCGCCGTGAGCCTCACAACCCTTAAGTGGGCATCTTATAGGCATTTAGCTGGGCACTGAGCATGTGTGCGGTCAGTCACACACACACAAAGGACAACTACATTTAGTCACACACATGCGCACACATTTGCATACATATTTACATAAATCACTACATCTTCACACACGCCCTATCTTCCACACACTCTCTCTCTGGGTCTCTCTCCTACAGACACACACACACACCTGTAGCACAGTTGATTATTCCAGTTGCTACACACATAACACACAGTCATACATTCACAGGCTAGTTCAGTCCAAGGTTAATATCAGGGTGATGCATATCAAAATCTGATTGGCTAGGCTCCCATTGGCTGCGGTGCTGGTCACTCTTCCCCCAGACGCCACTTCTGTGTTTCTTCCTGTCGTGCGTCCGGTTGGATCTGGTTGCGCATTCCGCCCAGAACGTTGGAGGTTGCCTCTGTGGCAACGATGAGAGGCTTAACCACCGCCGGCGGCAACTGCCGCAAGACTCCGCCCACAGCCCCAGTCACACCCCGCTGCTCATGTTCACGGGTCGCCGTAACAAAGATGCCAAGAGCTGTGTCTGTCAGACCCTATACACACACACACACACACACACACAAACAAATGATCAACCAAACAAATTCACACCACTGTATGTAGATACATTTGCGTTTCCATGAAGTCGTAGTGGATCTTTCATTCCTGTCTGAATATCCTTGGAGGAACTATAAGGCTTAGTCTAGTGTTAGGATCTACACGGTAGCCTACTGTTAGGATCTATACATGCAATACAATGAGGATAAGGGTTAGCCCAGTGTTCGGATCTACAAGAATTAGCCTAGTGTTAGGATCTATGCATTAGCCTAATGTTCAGATCTATAAAGATTAGACATTTACATTTATGCATTTAGCAGACACTTTTATCCAAAGCGACTTACAAAAGAGGATAACATTCAAGCTACAACACAATGAAAGAAACTAATAAAGAGTGCATATTGCACTATTTTAAGTTGAAAGTGCAATAGTGTAATAAAAAGTGCAGTATAAAAGAGGAATTAAGTATAAGAGGTTAAGTGCATTCTCAAAATTTAAGCCAGGAGATATTCTTGGAACAGCTGGGTCTTCAAAGTGTTTCTTGAAGGTGGAGAGGGTATCAATTGATCTGGTGGAAGGTCATTCCACCAGCGTGGAACCAAACATGAGAAGAGTCTAGATTGACCTGCGCAAGGTGTTGGCCGTGCTAGATAACGTTCCTTGGAGGAACGAAGTGGTCGGTGGGTTACATAGGGCTTCAGGAGAGTATTCAGGTTGATGGGAGCAGAGCCATCAATCACCTTGTAGGCCACCATTAGTGCCTTGAATTTGATGCGAGCAGCCAAGGGCAGCCAGTGGAGTTCAATGAACAGTGGTGTGACATGTGACGTGTTTTGGCTGGTTAAAGACCAGACGTGCAGCTGCATTCTGGATCATCTGTAGCGATCTCACTGCACAGGCTGGAAGACCTGATAGGAGGGCATTGCAGTAGTCAAGATGAGAGATAACCAGGGTCTGAGAGATAACCAGGGTCTGTACCAGGAGCTGGGTTGCATGTTGGGTTAGGTACGACCTGATCTTCCTTATGTTGAATAGGGAAAAACGGCACGACCGAGCCACAGAGGCAACGTGATCTGCAAAGTATTGATAAGGGAGCCTAGTGATAGGATCTATAAGGATTAGCCTAGTGTTAGGATTGATAAGGGTTAGCCTAGTGTTAGTATGTATGCGTTGGCCTAGTGTTAGGATCTATAAGGATTAGCCTAGTGTTAGGATCTATAAGGATTAGCCTAGTGTTAGGATCTATAAGGATTAGCCTAGTGTTAGGATCTATAAGGGTTAGCCTAGTGTTAGGATCTATAAGGGTTAGCCTAGTGATAGTATCTATAAGGATTAACCTAGTGATAGTATCTATAAGGATTAACCTAATGTTAGGATCTATAAGGATTAGCCTAGTGTTAGGATCTATAAGGGTTAGCCTAGTGATAGTATCTATAAGGATTAGCCTAGTGTTATGATCTATAAGGATTAACCTAATGTTAGGATCTATAAGGATTAGCCTAGTGTTAGGATCTATTAGGATTAGCCTAGTGTTAGGATCTATAAGGATTAGCCTAGTGTTCGGATCGATAAGGGTTAGCCTAGTGTTAGTATTTATGCGTTGGCCTAGTGTTAGGATCTATAAGGATTAGCCTAGTGTTAGGATCCATAAGGATTAGCCTAGTGTTAGGATCCATAAGGATTAGCCTAGTGTTAGGATCTATAAGGATTAGCCTAGTGTTAGGATCTATAAGGATTAGCCTAGTGTTAGGATCTATAAGGATTAGCCTAGTGTTCGGATCGATAAGGGTTAGCCTAGTGTTAGGATCTATAAGGATTAGCCTAGTGTTAGGATCTATAAGGGTTAGCCTAGTGTTAGGATCTATAAGGGTTAGCCTAGTGTTAAGGGTTAGCCTAGTGTTAGGATCTATAAGGGTTAGCCTAGTGTTAAGGGTTAGCCTAGTGTTAGGATCTATAAGGGTTAGCCTAGTGTTAGGATTGATAAGGGTTAGCCTAGTGTTAAGGGTTAGCCTAGTGTTAGGATCTATAAGGGTTAGCCTAGTGATGTGACCTATGCGTGCAATACAATGCAAGGATAAGGGGGGAGCATTCCTATGTTCCCAGGGCCCTGTGTTTCCAAGGCCCTATGTTGTATGTATGAGTCCAGACTCCAGTTTAATGTTAAAACACATTAGCGCTCCTGTTGTGTGAAATATGACAATAACTGGGGGCCAATCATCAAAGCGACATAGGCAACCATTGTTTTATGGCAGCTCAAAGAACCATTTTTACATAACCATGGAGGCTTAATTGCAAGCACACTCAGCTCTTAGACCGAGATGTGTGTGTGTGTATTAATGCCAATGTGTACGTGTAATGGATTCCACCTGGAACATTAGTAAATCTCCCTCACAATATTTCAAGAGTTATCTAGTCAGCTGACTGGTAACCTGAGATTTTACAGCCAACTGGCTAGTGCACTCTAGAGCCCTGATCTGAGGGTGCTGTGAAGTCGGGGGATAGGAACTCCCTTCACAAGTTTGAGCCTGAACCGGGAAGACCTTGGTTACATATGTGTGTGATACTTGGTGGGTATTCTGCATCTGGGCTTATCCAGGTAACAAATATTATGAGCCTTATATAGCTTGGGAACATAAGGCCCTGGAAACCCCAATAAGGGATAGGACAAACCTAAGGATAGGATTTATGGGTGCAATGCAATGATACAGGTTAGGATCTATGGGTGCAATGCAATGTGAATGGTTAGGGTTAGCCTAGAGTTAGGATCTATGGGTGCCATGCAATGTGAATGGTTAGGGTTAGCCTAGAGTTAGGATCTATGGGTGCAATGCAATGTGAATGGTTAGGGTTAGGGTTAGCCTAGAGTTAGGATCTATGGGTGCAATGCAATGTGAATGGTTAGGGTTAGCCTAGAGTTAGCCAATGCTGGTCTACTGCTCTAACACATTGGGCAGCGCTGCTCTAACACACAGCTGTTCTACTGGCCAATGTTGTTCCACTGTTCTTACACACTGGCCAATGCTGTTCTGCTGTTCTAACACACTGGCCAATGCTGTTCTACTGTTCTATCACACTGCTGTTCCACTGGCCAGTGCTGTTCCACAGTTTAACAGTGGAACAGCATTGGGCAGTGGGCAGCAATGCTGTATTACTGTTCTAACACACTGCTATTCTACTGTTCTAACACATTGGTCAATACTGTTCAACTGTTCTAACTCACTGCTGTACCGCTATTCTAATCCACTGGGCAGTGAGGTTCTACTGTTCTAACACCCTGGGCAGTACTGTACTACTGTTCTAACACACAGGGCAGTGCGATTCTATGGCCATAGAACTATGTGTTGTGTTAAGCAGTTGCAGGGCACAAATGAAAGGTATGTTTTGTCCGTCTGAAATTTGTACCTCTTTGACCACACTGTACGCTTTGGCCACACCCTCTCGCAGATCGACAGGTTGATAAGCCAATCGGTGATGAGAATAGCGCTTCAGTCGCCGGTCATCAGCTCCATTGGGTCCTGGGGACACCATATCATAGGCCGTCTCTGCTGCCGCCTAAATATGTGCACACAGACACACTCAAACATCAGTATTCATGAATGCAGAGAGAAATATGCACATGTACACACAACACATATCACACACACACGCACACATGTGACGCATTGTCATGTAAGCAAGATGATAGGCGTGGCTACCTGGATGGTTCGCACCATGCGATTGGTCAGTTCTAGAGCTGCCATAGCAGTGCACGTCCCAAAGGAGGCCGTGCCTCTCTGGAAGCCACGAACGATTCGACCATCCTTACGATACTGTTGGATAGGCAACCACACCAGGTCCCGACATCCCTGGACTACACACACACACACACACAATGTTCATGAACCACATCATCAACATGGATAATTCAAATATCTGCAAACTATTCACAAATAACTCAAACAATCTCTTTGCTTTTAAAAGGTCACTACACAACCACTTAAAGATACACACACACACCCCTACACCCATTTACCACTCACACACACACACATGCACAGGCGCACGCGCGCACACACACACACACACACACACACACTCATCCATCAATAGCTTCAAGTCAAAGTCAAATCTATCTGAGCCGACAAAGAAGTTCAAAGAAGACTGCAGTTCCTCATTTGAATAGGGTTAGGGTTAGGGTTAGGGTTATAGGGTGTGAATAGCTTACTGGAGCTTGTGAATAGGGTTAGGGTTATAGGGTGTGAATAGCTTACTGGAGCTTGTGAATAGGGTTAGGGTTATAGGGTGTGAATAGCTTACTGGAGCTTGTGAATAGGGTTAGGGTTATAGGGTGTGAACAGCTTACTGGAGCTTGTGAATAGGGTTAGGGTTATAGGGTGTGAACAGCTTACTGGAGCTTGTGAATAGGGTTGGGGTTAGGGTTATAGGGTGTGAATAGCTTACTGGAGCTTGTGATTAGGGTTAGGGTTAGGGTTATAGGGTGTGAATAGCTTACTGGAGCTTGTTTACAAATAAGAGTTTCAGTTTCAACTTGACACAATTGTGCAGAGGCTACAGCAATAATCTTTTTTTCCTCCAATGCAGAGATCAAAAATAGGTCTAATTTTTCTTAACCCTTCAGACTGGCCAGAAATAATCAGACTTTAAGAAAACGCACCTATCAGGAGCGAACTAGCGTAGTGAACAGAGAGGTAGTTGAGGGAAGAGTTGAGTATTAGTGTTTATAGTTTATAGGTCTCACAATTCTCTGTATTATCTGGATCTGGGCAGATCGTTCTACAGGAGAAATTGGGCTACAGAGTGAACTATGAATGGACGAGCATTTAATTGCCCTTTTTGCACAGTTAAGGGTGGATAGAGATTATACTGTTTGCAGAAAACACAATCTGTCAAACGAATAATTTTCCCCACTACAGTGTGATACAAGCACACCACCAGGTTTACACTGCTGCTAATATCCACCTAGTTTGTTATTTCTTTGTTTATTTAAAAAATAAAACCATAGAGAGTCCATATAGATTAATGAAGCAGAGTGAAGTTTATGTTAGCTCATAATTCCTATTCATAGGGTTATGCTATGCTATGCTATGCTTGCGCTTCTGCCTACCAAGCCTACCAGTGAGCATTATGACATAGGCAGCCTACCAGTGAGCATTATGACATAGGCAGGGGAAAAATCTCAATTGGGAATTCAGGATGTTGTAGGTCATATAGGCCTACTAGCTCACACACTCACACACATATACACTCACACACATACACACACACACACACACACACACACACACACACACACACACTCATACCTAACTGCAGTAGTGAATGTATTGTTCCCCTCACACAGGCACACTCACACACACAGAAACGCGTGTACACACACTCACACACACACACACTCATACCTAACTACAGTAGTGAGTTTATAGGTGCCCTCACACACTCACACAGACACGCGTGCTGTAGTCTGTGCCTGTATGACTGAAGTACAGGTAATGGTGGACTTAAGATGAATGTGGATTAGCAATAAAGCTGGACCATGTAAGGTAACGCTAAGCAATTTTTTTGTCTACTGCAGATGGTGTTGCCGTTAGTTGCTGTGTTGTTAGCAAAACTATGCTATTTTTATGTGTGCTAGTTGTACAACAACGTTGGACAAGCAGTTAGTTTTGTTTGCCATATTGTCAATATCCCCTGACATGAAGCTCATCAGCTCATTCATGTTTTCTAACCTCCAACCTCCAACCAACACACTTCTACCAGTGCTAGCCAACGCAACTGTAAAGTCCTCAGTAGCGCTAAGAAAACTATGAAACCACAGTTAGCATGACACTGACATGAACACACTTCCTGCCCTAAAGCATTCACCAGTGTGAAAGGAACAGCCGCCCCACGAAATTCGGGTATTAGGCAGTGTGATAAGACCTATTCTCCTCCTCACACACACACACACACACACACACACACACACCAACCACCAAACACACACACAGAAGCTAAGGAGAACATTTTTCTGTTAAAACTGCATTTCTATTTCTATGCATTTTGGCCTTGCGTCCACACGGTGCTGCCACATATAGATGTGGAATATGTATTACATTGCTTTCACTCAGTTGTTCACTCAGATTTTTTTCAACCCGCCAAAAAAAAAAAAAAAACTGGAACGTTGTTGCGTGGACGGGGCCACACTCAAACGCACACACACACCTAGCTGCAGTAGGGAGTGTATGGGTCCCCTCACATAGACATAGACACAGACACACGTGCACGCGCGCGCACACACACACACACACACACACACACACACACACACACACACACACACACACACACACACACACACCTAGCTGCAGTAGGGAGTGTATGGGTCCCACACCCCCCAGTAATCCTGGCAGCTGGTTCTTTTTGATGTCAGTCAGCCACTCATTAATGGCATAGGAGAAGAGCCTGTCCACCCCTAACAACCTGGAAAACACACACACACACACAGGCAAACACACAGGCACACAAGCACACACATATGTTAAAACCACTGTATGCTATGTATACTATGTATGCCTGAGTCAGTGTGTGTGTGTGTGTGTGTGTGTGTGTGTGTATGCAACATGGGAGTGTGTATGTGTATGATGTTACCCTTGTCTGTAGCAAAGTCTTCTTAAGGTCAATTCAGAACAATTCAGTTGAGCCAATCCCATTAAGATCCCTGCAAATGTACCCTAGAAGGAAACACACATGAGTGTGTAGTGCTTCAGTGTAGAGTTGGTGTGTGTGTGTGTGTGTGTGTGTGTGTGTGTGTGTACAAGTATGTGTGAATAAAGTGTTTCCCAAAGAAAATGTGTCAGCTAAGGTGGTACCTAGAGAGGGTGTGTGTGTGTATGAAAGTGTGCATGTGTAGTATTGTATGAGATTGTGTGTAGTGTTATATGAGTGTGCGTGTAGTGTTTGAGTGTGTGTATAGCATCATATGAGAGTGTGTGTGTGTGTGTAGTGTTATATGAGTGTGTGTGTGTGTAGTGTTATATGAGTGTGTGTATAGCATCATATGAGCATGTGTGTGTGTATTGTTATATAAGTGTGTGTATAGAATAATGTGAGCGTGTGTGTGTGTACTGTTATATGAGTGTGTGTATAGAATAATGTGAGCGTGTGTGTGTATAGTGTTATATGAGTGTGCGTGTAGTGTTATGAGTGTGTGTATAGCATCATATGAGCGTGTGTGTGTGGTGCTGTGTGGTCCTGTGAGGCCACCATACCTGCTCCATGCCAACATGTTTACCATGGTAGTCCAGTCGAATCGGCACGTCAGCGGTGAAACGGAACTCTCTGGACAAGAGAATATCAGGGAAACACTGAGAATGATGAACATTAATATTCACACACCTTCGGTGACAGTAACCAATCAGTGTCTACTTTTGTCTCAATATTATCAATCTATTGTCAATATTATATGGTTCACTGATAGTAATAACACACCGCTATATATATAGATATATTAGGTATCAATGTCAACCTTTTACAGCCCAAGGAGCCCCACCCCAAATGTAGTACTAATAGTACTAACCCTAACCCTAGGCCCATTCATGTTATATTTGGACTATCTGTTATGAGCGCCTGCATGCAAGCACGCACACACACACACACACACACACGCACGCACACACACACACATTTAACTCTTGAGAGAGGATCTATTCAGCTATATTCAGGCAAAGGCCTCAACTCAAACGGAAACAGGTCTGGTCCTCCTCTTATCAGTCTAAAGATAAGTTTCTCTTAAAGAAGCAAACACAAACATATGAGATTAGATTATGGTTTATTGTGATGGAATGAATGACATACTGGCAAATACCTGACTCTTACAAACATCTTAAAGGACAAAAAATACCCCCAAAATGTTCAGGTCCCATCAGTCCCAACACTTAGCAAATTTTCTACACTATCTGCGAATTTTAAGTTTGACAGCTGGGTCCTTGGAGGTCCAGTCATTTGTGTAGAGGAAGAAGAGCAGTGGGACACACCCCTGTGGTGCACCAGCGCTGACTATACGTGTTCCAGATGTGACATCTCCCAGATACACATGCTGACTGCTGTCAGTCAGGAAGCTGAAGATCCACTAACTTGGAGCTAGTGTTGAACGGCAAGCACAAACAGGATCCTAGCTGGTCAAGGTGTTGCGGGATGAAGTGCAGCCCGATGTTCACTGCATCATCCAAAAGTTTTTCAGAACAGTCCCTTTTAGCAGCTCTAATTTCCTTTTTCTGAGTGTTTTTTACAGATTCCTTCACCTGTCGTAGCTGGCTCTATCTTGGTTTGTTGTTGTTGAAGACGCAGAAAGTCTTTGTTGGCACACACACTCACACAAAAACTACTGTAGGATCAAACACACTCCAGTCTGTACAGTCCAGGTCTCCTGTGGCATCCTCAAACACACTCCAGTCTGTACAGTCCAGGTCTCCTGTGGCATCCTCAAACACACTCCAGTCTGTACAGTCCAGGTCTCCTGTGGCATCCTCAAACACACTCCAGTCTGTACAGTCCAGGTCTCCTGTGGCATCCTCAAACACACTCCAGTCTGTACAGTCCAGGTCTCCTGTGGCATCCTCAAACACACTCCAGTCTGTACAGTCCAGGTCTCCTGTGGCATCCTCAAACACACTCCAGTCTGTACAGTCAAAACAACCCTGCAGCTCCTCCTTCACCTCAGGAGTCCACTTCTTCACTGTTCTGATTGCAGACTTTGCCGTTTTTAATTTTTTTAGTGGGAATGAGATGAATCTAGCATTGATCGGAGAGAACTTTGAACTTTGTAGCAGCTGGTGCAATATTGCCTCTTTAAGAACTTTGTAGCAGCTGGTGCAATATTGCCCCTTTAAGAACTTTGTAGCAGCAATGAGCAATGAGTGTTAAAATCTCTCATAATAATGAGCAATGAGTCTGTTAAAATCTCTCATAATAATGAGCAATGAGTCTGTTAAAATCCCTCATCATAATGAGCAACGAGTCTGGATCTTTGTGTTCTGAAAGGTTTACCTGTTCATTGAGAGTTTGTAGTGTATCATTTAGATTTACATTTACATTTACGTTTGTGCCTTTAGCAGACACTTTTATCCAAAGCGACTTACAAATGAGAACATTCAAGCTACAGCACAATGAAAAAACTAACAAAGAGTGCACATTGCTAACATAAAATTGCAGTATTTTAATTGAAAGTGCAATAGTGTAATAAAGTGCAGTATAAAGAGAGGTTAAGAATAAGAGGTTAAGTGCATTCCTTGTATTTTTAAGAAATTCTAGCCAGGAGATATTCTTAGAAGAGCTTCAAGAGTTTCTTGAAGGTGGAGATGGTATCTGTTGAGCGTATCTGCATCACTTGCGTCAGCTTGTGGTGGAATGTAGATTCCACATTCATCAGAATGAATGAAGAGAACTTCCGTGGAGAATAGAATGGCTTACAATTCAGAAAAAGTGATTCCAAGTTCGAGCTGCAGTGTTTACTGAGAACTGTCACATCTGCATACCAACCTTCGTTTATGTAGGGGCAGATTCCACCTCCTATCATCTTCCAGTCTG
Organism: Tenualosa thibaudeaui; assembly: GCA_027481765.1. Taxonomy (NCBI): domain Eukaryota; kingdom Metazoa; phylum Chordata; class Actinopteri; order Clupeiformes; family Clupeidae; genus Tenualosa; species Tenualosa thibaudeaui. The sequence continues at coordinate 7,094,723 of JAIFZK010000068.1, read as the reverse complement.
CGCAGTGTAAACTAAAATCCTGGTACATGTAATCCACTGTCAGGAAAGCGTTCACTGAGCCATCCACGGAGCCAAGTCCCTGTTCATCTTGATCAGAAGAAGCGGCTCATTTATTTTGTTTGGTAGGGACTGAACGTTCACCAAGTGCACTGCAGGAATAGACAGACGAAATCCTCACAAAGTGAGGTCCCACCAACACACTGGCACGTTTTCTGCAACGTATCTGTGTCTGACTCCCTCAGACTGCGGCTGATCCTCTTATCAAAAGTTCCAGGAAACTCTCTGGATCAACAAAGTCAGATGAAATTGCAAAAAGGATCCTTTAATCATGGTAATCCAATCACTCAAAAAAGAAAAGGATAATGCACGCCGATCGGTAGAAAGACAAAGGGTCAAATTTAAATTATAGTGGGACTAAGAATTAAGGTGATGAGGACTGAGAGCTCCTCTATTGTAGGACAGATGGAGGTTGTATGTCAGAGCTGCCATATCAGTCTTGACCTGGATTTGTTGCTCATTTACATTTAGATTTACTTTTTTGCATTTAGCAGATGCTTTCATCCAAAGCCACTTACATTTTGTCAACTATTGTTTACTTCAGAACCAGTGTCCCCTAGAGCAATGCAGGGTTAGGTGCTCAAGGGCACAACAGTGGCAGTCGGGATTTGAACCACCATTTCCAGGCTACTAGCATGCGAGCCGGGTTCATTTATCGTCAGGTAGGCAAGAGAGGAAAATCCACTTCCACAAAGATATGTAGTATCAAAAGGTAAAATGCTTCAGACTAAATAATTTGCCAGATGCCTGGTTGAAGACTGATGATCAATGTTACATGGATCACTGATTGTAACAACATGTTAACTGTTAACTATCTACATTACTTACTGATGTTATATAGCTCATTAGTTTTAATAATATATTACAAGCTATATACATTGAATGTCAGTTTTATATGGTTCACTGGTTGCATATTTTGTCACAAAACTGTTCATAACAGAGTGGCTGACTGGCTCTTTATAAGTTTACTGCCAAAACATAATTGTTGAGTCAGTAGCAGTGTGACGTCTGTAGAGGGAGCTTCAGTAGCAGTGGGTCTTTGTGGACCTTGTGTCTAAACACGTAGTTTTTTTGTGCAAATTCAATTTCACTTCAGTTGCGTTGGCACTGCCAAATAGCTTTTGCCTTCTCAGCAGTTTCATGTTTTATCTTTAGTAGATTATTTCACTTTGTGTATGGATTCAGAATAGTTTGCTTTCCCGTAGTTTGTTTTTGCATCACAATGATTCAGAACATTTTGTGATTTAGAATCATTTGCTTTGATTCTGAATCCTTTTGCAGCATGCTGATTTAGAATCATTTGCTTTCCAGCACACTGATTCAGAATGTTGCAGTGAACCGAACCCTTGGGCTGATTCAGTTTTCACATCTTAATTATGATCATGTTCCTCTCTCCCGTTTGTGGTAGGCAGGGCAAAACTCACCTGAAAAAGATTGGTTGGTCTGAGAAGACTGAGGAGGCGGGCTCTCGCTCAGGATCCCTCCCACTGGGACTGCTGTAGCCATTCTGATTGGTTAGACCATGTGTTGGCATGGAGATGAGGGGGTCGGGTTCCTGGTTTGTAGGTTTAGAAAAACTGCAGGAAACATCTGAGTTGGCTGGCCTCTTTATGGACACACACAAGGCTGGAACACACACACACACACACACACGTTTATCTTAATGGATACACACAAGGCTGGAACACACACACCCACACACACTCATAGACATACACAAGGCACACACACACACACACACAGTTTTTTCACTGAATCGATGGCTGTCGGGATGGTGTGCCGACACTGACAACTTCATTGATAACTTTAACTCTTTCTGGGGGAAGTTTGGACTTCTGAAGTGTGCTGAATGGGTGCTGAGCTCCTTTCTAGGAACATTGATGAACCAGAGTTTGGTCCAGGTGGTAGAACAACTGTCCTACACAGTTCTCTGCCGTCCTGCTGTTAACCTAGCAGTGCTGTAAACCTAGAGTGTCTGCAACCAAAACTGTCTTAAAACGACCTGGCAGGGTTATAAATCATAACAACCTCATAAAAATAAACCCAGAAACAGATTAAACAATATAATCCGAAATCACAACTGAAATTTGACTTTTACTAGATATTTGTCTTTAAAGACAGCCCCAATAAATGAACAATGAATAAATGAATAAATTGACAGACTTTGTCTCACAGAAACCTAAAGCTTTAGCTAAAGCCAGATGAATACCTCCCACTCCCTCCCCCAAATCATTTGAATACCACATGGCCGTAGCATAGCTCACAACACAGATTCACAACTTTTAAACATTTAAAGTTTAAATCGAACTCGAAGTTTAAATCTTTAGGGCTTGAATAGAAGTTTAAACCGTTGAGGCTTGAATAGAAATTTAAATCTTTTGAGGCTTGAATAGAAGTTTAAATATTTTGAGGCTCTTGTTCTTGACCTGATTCAACCAGACAAGAAACGTACAAAACCCTTAACAATTGTAGAATTATACAGACTTCCAGACCCCACACTGAATTCTTATCAGAACTCTCTGCATTTCTGGCTGCACTAGTTGTCAAAACAGAAAAGATCATTATATTTGATTGGGATTTTATTCACATGGATGTTGCAAATGATAGCCTGGCAACTGCGTTCTAGTCTTTAATGGATCTCATCAGCTTCTGCCAAAATGTAAATACACCTACACATCAAGATATCCAAACCTTTGGCCTTGTACTAACATATGGATTACAAATGGAACAACTATCATGCCTCAACCTCCTACATTAACTGACCACTACTTACTAACTCAAAAAATTACTTTAGACTATGTAGCATCTAATTCTATTTACTACTACACTCAAAAAATGACTTCCAAAACTACTAACTACTTCATAGCAAAAATATCTTCTCTTATCAACCCTTTATTTATTCAGTATATATTGGAACGGCCTACTCCAAGCCCAACCCAAACTGACCAATTAACTAACAATGTTGTAAATGCACTGTACTCCACACTCAACACCACTGCACCATTAAAAACAAAGTAAGAAAAACTTGCCCCATGGTTTACCACACTGAAATTATTTCATTTTGCACTGAGCATTGCATTTGCATTGAGATTAATAATGATTACTTTCCCTATGACAAATATGATCAGTGAAGTTTGAATCACCAAGACTGGCCTAACTCATTTACTTCCACAAACACCACAAACATCTCTGCTGAGTGTCATCCCTCCTGTAGGAGAAATTTTAATATCCTACAAATGAATAGTAATGTGATATAGAGGTATGCCATGTGTAACCTGAGTCTTAAGGGTTAACACAACCAACCAAGCAAATTATGGTTAGTAACGTGGGAAACAGAGGGTGCTGGTGAAAACCAAATAAAAATCTATCTTCACCTGGACAGGGAACCTAAACAAGCTAAAACAACAGGAGGGCAAGAAGTCAAAGGTCATTGAGAGGGCAGGGAGGTCTGCCATTTGGTTTCCATGTGATGTCTGCTCTGGGGTATAAAAGGGAATCCTAGTCTCCAGGAAGAGAGGCTAATACTATACATTCCTTGGGTAACTTGCCTCCGGCGGCGTGATTAAAGACTGCAGGGATCCACCAAGTTACCTGCCTGGGATTTTTTGGCCACACTTCTGACTTCCTAGTCACCAACACCACCTGAGTGGGCTGCGACCAACCATCTATCATCTGTGATGAACCACCTATGGACCTCACTTTCCACCTATGGACCTCACTTTCCACCTATGGACCTCACTTTCCACCTATGGCTTGACTACCATGTAATGTTGTGGGACAATAGTTTGGAATTATTATGATGTTCAGCCAAAACCATGAACAACTTGTAGTCCATCATGGTAACGACAGACTGTACTTTTCCTGCATGACCTCTGGCGGTTGGGTTGTCCTCTTGAGCTGTGGATCTGCCTGAGGTTTCTTCCTTGAATCACTAAACATAAACTACAACACAGTTTGCCCCTGCTGTTCTTTGTTGCACCTTGCTAATGTCTGTAAAGCGCAATGACACAATACTACTGCAAGTGTGTGTGTGTGTGTGTGTGTACGTGTGTGTGTACGTGTGTGTGTTAGTTACCCTCTTGTTCTGGGGGAGAGAAGAGCTCCACTTCAGCTGCCAGACTGCAGAAGAAATCCCTCAGGAAGAACAGAGCATCCTGGAGGAGGAGAGAAGAAGAGGAGAGAGGGATAGACAGGAGAAGAGAGGAGGATAGAAGAGGAAGAGAGAGAAGATGAGAGACAGATAGAGAAGAGAAGAGAAGAGGAGAGGAGAGTTATACAGTTACAATTTCTCACAGTAATTGGTGGAGAGACACTTCCTGATTATGTATGATTGGTGGAGAGACACTTCCTGATTATGTATGATTGGTGGAGAGGGCTCACCTGATCGATGTTGAGGCGAAGCGGCATGAGGGACACACGCAGACAGCACTCCTGAGGAGAATCAGCGGCCTCGACAGACACGTGAACCGCCCGCACTGTCAACTAAACACAGACACAGCCTTTCACAGCATGTCTTTGCTGGAGTGTGTGTGTGTGTGTGTGTGTGTGTGTGTGTGTCTCACCATATTGGCGTGTGCCTTTCACAGCATGTCTTTGCTGGAGTATATGTGTGTGTGTGTGTGTGTGTGTGTTTGTGTGTGTGTGTGTGTGTGTGTGTGTGTGTGTATGTGTGTGTGTGTGTGTGTGTGTCACCATATTGGCGTGTGCCTTTCGTGGCATGTCTTTGCTGTAGTATATGTGTGTGTGTGTATGTGTGTGTGTGTGTGTGTGTGTGTGTGTGTGTGTGTGTGTGTGTGTGTGTGTGTGTGTCTCACCATATTAGTGTGTGCCTTTCGTGGCATGTCTTTGCTGGAGTATATGTGTGTGTGTGTGTGTGTGTGTGTGTGTGTGTGTGTCTCACCATATTAGCGTGTGCCTTTCGTGGCATGTCTTTGCTGGAGTATATGTGTGTGTGTGTGTGTGTGTGTGTGTGTGTGTGTGTGTGTGTGTGTGTGTCTCACCATATTAGCGTGTGCCTTTCGTGGCATGTCTTTGCTGGAGTACAGGTGGAGGAACTTGTTGATCTGGGAAGAGGCCAGACGATCTCGCACCTCCAGCTCCTGGACCACAAACACCTGCCTGGACAGCAGCCGCTCTGAGCCCTCCCAGCCAGCAGGGGGTGCTGAGTACTCCTCATGCTGGAACCGCACCTGTGTGTGAGAGGGAAGGAGAACCGCACTTGTGTGTGTGTGTGTGTGGAGCGCTCTTGAGAGTGAGGGGGGCACCGCTCCTCTGTGTGTGTGTGTGTTTGAAGGGGGTGGGGTGGAGGTGGAACCCGCACCTGTGCTTATTGCATATGCATATATGCATGTGTGTGTGTGTGTGAGTGTGTGTGCGCGTGTGAGTCAGTGCACATATGCGTGTGTGTGTCTGTATGTTTTAGTGAGTGTGTGTGTGACTGTGAGTACATGTGTGTGTGTGTAAAAATGTGTGTGAGTATGTGAGTCTTTGAGTGTGTGTATGTGTGTGAATGTGTGTGTGAGTCTCGGAGTCTGTGTATGTGTCTGAGTCTGTATGTGTCTGAGAATGAGTGTGTGTGAGTGTATGCATGTGTGTGAGTATGTGTGAGCGTATGCATGTGTGTGTGTGTGTGTGTGTGTGTGTGTGTATATGATACCTTACTCAGCTGGATCTCCATTAGTACATCAGGGTTCCGCCCCAAACCCCCAGCTACACGCCCACCTCGAGCCTGCCGAACAGGAGTGTGAGAGGGAGAACACCTACACACACACACACACACACACACACACACACACACACACACACACACACACACACACACGCACACACACACACACGCACACACACACACACTTTTAAGCATCTTACAGCAGAATGTAATGTATGACTACATACTGACTACATACCTGTGTATGACCCCTTGCTAAATCTGTAACCCCTGACCTAGGATGACCAAACCTGATTTCTGGGGACAGTCCCTGATTTTGGTGAAGAGAAATGACCAGAAAACCAAGGCTGTGCCAAAACCACGGCAAATTGCAAACACTAAACACTATGCTTTAGTGCATACTGCCTTCGCACTGACAATCACGGCAAAACTCAGTACACTGAAAGACCCCAAATGCCGCTCTGATAAAAAAGGCAAAAAGTTCAGTGTGAAATGATGGACACTATTCACACTGCTCACACTCAAGGTCCATTTCAGCCAAAAGGATGGGGCTGTTGAGCGGGGTTTCAAACTTGATTAACGGCGGTTAACTCCGAGACGATGGTGGGAGTTGCAGTAACTATGTTTGACTTTCTCCGGGCGGATAGAACGGCAGATGACTCGGGCAGGACAAGAGGAGGACCGTGCATTTATGTCAACAAGGCTTGGTGCACGAACTCTGTCATTGTTGGAAGGCACTGCTCAGCTAACCTAGAGTTTCTAGAGTTCTGCCAAGGGAGTTTACTTCTACAATGATAACAGCTGCATATATACCCCCAGATGCTAATGCCAAGACTGCCATGAATGCTTGCTATGACTGAACTTCATGCGGCCATTAGCAAACAACAAACTGCACACCTGCAACTTTAATCAGTCCAACCTCAAGGCAGTGCTTCCCAAATTTAACCAACATGTCTCCTGTCACACCAGAGGGGACAAAATCTTGGACCATGTCTATACCAACATCACTGGAGCCAACATGGTACTCGTGACCCCATCCATATCAACGGCATGGCTGTTAAACGTGTCTCCAGCTTCAAATTCGTGGGGGGCCCACATCTCATCCTGGGTGACTTCTACCGCTGTGTGATAGAGAGCGTCCTGACCAACTGTGTCACAGTCTGGTATGGGAATTGCTCTGTCGCTGACCGCAAGTCACTGCAGTGGGTGGCATTCTCAGGGACTCCTCTCATCCAGCCAACAGACTCCTTAAGCTCCTCCCCTCCAGAAGGTGCCTCAGGAGCCTTCAGACTAAAACCAGCAGGTTCAGGAACAGCTTCTTCCCCACAGCTCCCTACAGTCACCCTACTGAACTCTGCCCCCCGCTGAACCTTCCCTTCCTGTTCACACTACACTATGGCATAATCTGCTTCCTGTTTACGCTACACTATGGCATAATCTGCTTCCTGTTCACGCTACACTATGGCATAATCTGCTTCCTGTTCACGCTACACTATGGCATAATCTGTTCACAGCGCTTCTCTTCACTGCTGTATATACATCCATAGCACTTTGTCTATCTTCTACTACACATCTGTACATCTGTATATACATACATTAATATATCTACACACCTGTATATTTGTCCATATTACAGCTGTATATCTACATCTGCAGATTTGTCTATGCATAGTAGTATAGAACATTTGTATATTAACATACTTCATCTGCACATTACTCTTACATTACTCTTAATCAATACTAATTTATCTGCACATTGCTGTTTTGTAAATCAATACTAATTTATACCCATCTTTTACAATGCCCTATCTGTAAATAACTGCTCCCATAACTTATTTGTATTTAATCTGCATATAACTAATCCCACCATAATTTATTTGTACATAATCTGCACATATCTATTCCCAATTGTACACTGCCCTTATCTGTACATAACTGCTCTTAACTGCACATACTGTACATATTGCACTTTCTGCTATTTGCACTTCTGAATGCTAAACTGTATTTTGTTACTCTGTATTCATACATGTGTAATCACAATAAAATCTAATCTAAAATTGAATCTAAACACGTGTCCTTCGATGGCACTTTTGCCAGCAAAGCTAAACCACAGTCGTGAGCTCTAAACAACAAACAAATCCAATTCACTGTATTCTAGCCTCTGCTTTTCAAACACACCCCGACCCAGTTCATCCTGAATGATAACCTCAACCAGGGAGAAGCTAGGGTAACGCTAGATCTTTTCTTTTCCTCAACAGGAGAAGAGGTTGGGGAAGTTATTATACTAACATTATGCTAGGATGTTTCTTATCTTAAACTGGAAAGAAAATTGGGTATTTTAATATGCTATTTTAATACCTTACTATGCTAACGGATGGTGGATCTGGCCAAGGTTTCTTCCAAGGCTAACTAAACATAAGAGAGTTTGCCCCTGTTGCTCTTGGGTGCTCCTTCTGTAAAGCGCCATGAGACAATCCTATTGTAAAAGGTGCTGTAGAAATCAAATGAAATTGAATTGAATGTTTCTTACCCTCGGCTCCGACTGGGGGAGGAGCTAGGTCCACTGCTACTGAAGTCCCACCCCCCATAGAGATGCCACACCAGAGAGATCTCCTTCAGCAGGTAGCGCACATCTGGAGTGGGGAACAGCGCCGCCCTGCTGGCCAGCTGACTGAAATGATTCTCCTTCAGCACAATCGGCTCAGAGGTCAAGATCTGCACCACTGGCTCCTCATCCTTCTCCTACACACACACACACACACACACACACACACACACACACACACATGCAACTACATTATACACAATAGATAACAATGAACCTACGACAACCAACGACAAACCCAAATAAGCACACCTAAACACAAGCATACACCCATACACACGCAAACACAACTGCAAACAGACATACACACACACACTAGGGATGGGCATGATTAATCGACAAATTGATAATTATTAAGAATTTAGTCGATCGCATTTTTAAAATGATAAAATGAATGCAGGTTGTGTCGCGTAGTGTGAGTCTTGAAGCAATGCAATTTGACTACACCACCATACTCACAGCTGCAAGTTTCTGTAGATTGTGTGGATAACGTCGTCAGAGTGGGTGTGGATAACGTCATCAGTGTTTTCGGCGGCTGGACTGATGGTCACCATGTCTTTTTTTTTTTTTTACTTTAGCTTGTTTATTGTGTTTTTACTTTACGTTTTAACACATATGATAGGATATCATTGGACCTTGAACCAGCATTCATATAGATTTGGACAAAACCAGAGTGTAGGTGCCAAGTAACACGGCTTACATGTGGGGTCAACATCAGGGAAAATTGGGTTCATTTGACCCTAGTCCAATGAATACGGTGGACAATCTTGCACTGAATCACAGCATGTTTAACGCGTATTGACGAGGAATGTACACGGTGCAACACAGAGCTCCTTACTTGGTCTGAGATCTCATCCCCTAGGTCCTCTTCCCACTGAATTTGAATTGAATTGAGACTTACTGGTCGTCAGGTCTACAAACTATTATTAATATAAGACATCATCGCTCTAATGTTAGGAAGGGCATAAAGAGAAAGTCGGTGGGGCAGGCTGCATCTTTTTAAACAAAGATCAGTAGACTGGTGTGGTATGTTTGAGTTACAAGTTATTTCTTAGGACTTTGTTCAGTAGGCTAATTATGAGGTAGACTAATCTCTCTCACCCTCCCTCCCACCCCCTGGGTTATTGGTTTTTATTATTAATATTATTGTTTTGAAACAAACAAGGGTTCAGTTCATTTGTGTTTAAAAGCGCCGGCCCACAGCTGCAGGCTCTCATTTCACTCTAAAAAGAATTAATAATTAATTAAACATTGTTTGTTAATTCTTGTGACGATCAATTAAGAACATTTAATCCAATGCCCATCCATAACACATGTACATGCACACACACATACTTTACACACACACACACATGGTATAGCCCCCCCACACAAGCACACCCATACACACATGAACATACATGAACACACACCCACACAAGCGCACCCACATACACATACACCGCCACCCCCCTCCCCACCACAAACACACACACACACACACACACAAGCACACCCATACACACACACACATACTAATGCAGATGTTTCCACATTATGTATTCATGCACACACACACCAAGTGGTTTCAATGTGTGTGTGTGTGTGTGTGTATGTGAGCTTATGTATATATGTGTCAGAGGGCTGTAAATCTGGAAAGCACACACACACTTACACTAACAAACAAACACACACAGCCTGGTGAACCCTGTCCAAACTCACGGCTGCTCGAGAGCTGGGTGTGTCCAGGATGCAGAAGTCATCAGTGTCGTGTGGTGCAGCCGATGCAGGGGGGGAGATGAGGGGGGAGTGCAGAGGGGCGGGGAGGGGGGGACTGGACTCCGAAAGATTCCCACTTTCATCCGGAAACAGGAAAAGGTCGGAGCACGGCGGGTCTGTGTCCTGTCTGAGGTCATCACGCAAGCCTGCATCACAGAGGGAAGAGCAGTGAGTGAAGTGCAACGCTTTGTTGGCATGTCAAATCAGTACAATTCATCTAAAGAAAAATAATAATGATGGATAAGTGTGTGTGTGTGTGTGTGTGTGTGTGTGTGTGTGTGTGTGTGTGTACCGTTTGGTTGAGTATGTGTTTGACTCTGTTCATCTTCCTCCATAGCATCACTCATCAGCTCCTGTAGCATCTGTTGCTCCGCCTCTGGCAGGAAAGGAGTTTGGGAAGGTGTGGCCAGGCCAGGTGTGTTGGACTGATGGACACAGAACAGACTGGACCTTAAACCTGAGTCTGAGTCAGGTGTGTTGGACTGATGGACACAGAACAGACTGGACCTCAAACCTGAGTCTGAGTCAGGTGTGTTGGACTGATGGACACAGAACAGACTGGACCTCAAACCTGAGTCTGAGTCAGGTGTGTTGGACTGATGGACACAGAACAGACTGGACCTCAAACCTGAGTCTGAGTCAGGTGTGTTGGACTGATGGACACAGAACAGACTGGACCTCAAACCTGAGTCTGAGTCAGGTGTGTTGGACTGATGGACACAGAACAGACTGGACCTCAATCCTGAGTCTGAGCCAGGTGTGTTGGACTGATGGACACAGAACAGACTGGACCTCAAACCTGAGTCTGAGCCAGGTGTGTTGGACTGATGGACACAGAACAGACTGGACCTCAAACCTGAGTCTGAGCCAGGTGTGTTGGACTGATGGACACAGAACAGACTGGACCTTAAACCTGAGTCTGAGTCAGGTGTGTTGGACTGATGGACACAGAACAGACTGGACCTCAAACCTGAGTCTGAGTCAGGTGTGTTGGACTGATGGACACAGAACAGACTGGACCTCAAACCTGAGTCTGAGTCAGGTGTGTTGGACTGATGGAGATAGAACAGACTGGACCTTAAACCTGAGTCTGACTGCTAGCACTAACTGCACCATCAGAATCTCTCTGTGCTGACACTAATATCACCATAATCATAGCACTATTGTATCCAGACAAACTCAGAAGTCATGAATTCTGATTTACTAGGGAATAAAATATAATAGAACACTCAAATATGAAGTTCTTACTTCTAAACTCAGGGTAAGTTGATCAAGCTCAACTTGATCCAAACAGCAAAACTGAAGTCCGACCTATGATTCCCATGGTTTCTGGGGTGCAATATAAGCCGTGTGATCTTGGCTCCACCCACCTTGATCCTGGGTTGGGCACTGCTGCTGACCTCCGCTCCAGCAGGGGGCAGAAGATCCCCATAGCTGGCCACATACTGGATGAGGTTCATGAGTGCCGCACATGAGTCGGAGCAGGTCCGGATGTGGATGACATCACTGGAACAGCGAAGCTCAAACCGTGGCTCTGACTGACCAGGTGAATAACAGTAATACGTACAGTTATTAACAGTAATAAGGACAGTGTGCGTGCGTGTGTGTGTGTGTGTAGGGTTGGGTACTGATTGGATTTTATTCGATACTGGTGCTAAATCAATATCCTATGTAAAGAGTAAGTGGTGTAATGATGTCTAAACAGGAGAATTTCAGAAAAGTTCAATTGGTGTTTTTTTTTTTCTCCAGAATCCGAATGTTTCAAAACGTTGCCACCACTCAAATCAGTCCCTTACTCCTCCGTCCCCCTTCCATGAGATAATAAGGACAGTGTGCGTGCGTGTGTGTGTGTGTGTAGGGTTGGGTACTGAGTTGGATTTTATTCGATACTGGTGCTAAATCAATATCCTATGTAAAGAGTAAGTGGTGTAATGATGTCTAAACAGGAGAATTTCATCTGGCTGTAAAGGAAGTTAGCAATTGGGTGACATTTTTTTTTCTCCAGTAATCCGAATATAGCGTTTCAAAGACGTTGCTCATCTGGCACTCAGGAATTCAGTCCCTTACTCCTCCGTCCCCCTTCCATGAGATAATAAGGAAGGCTGCAGTCATCTGCGGAGTAGACATTTAGACGGAGTAGCACTTCAGTGTTTGGGTGACACATTCTGATCTGGCTGTAAAGGAATTTAGCATTTGGGTGAGCATTCTCATCTGGCTGTAGAGGCTCTGTCTAGGGTGACACATTCTCATCTGGCTGTAAAGGAATTTAGCGTTTGGGTGACATTTTCTCATCTGGCTGTAAAGGAATATAGCGTTTGGGTGACATTTTCTCATCTGGCTGTAAAGGAATTTAGCGTTTGGGTGACACATTCTCATTCTCATCTGGCTGTAAAGGAATTTAGTGTTTGGGTGACACATTCTCATTCTCATCTGGCCTGGAAAGGAATTTAGTGTTTGGGTGACACATTCTCATCTGGCTGTAAAGGAATTTAGCGTTTGGGTGACACATTCTCATCTGGCTGTAAAGGAATTTAGCGTTTGGGTGACACATTCTCATTCTCATCTGGCTGTAAAGGAATTTAGTGTTTGGGTGACACATTCTCATTCTCATCTGGCTGTAAAGGAATTTAGCGTTTGGGTGACACATTCTCATTCTCATCTGGCTGTAAAGGAATTTAGCGTTTGGGTGACACATTCTCATTCTCATCTGGCTGTAAAGGAATTTAGCGTTTGGGTGACATTCTCATTCTCATCTGGCCTGGAAAGGAATTTAGTGTTTGGGTGCCACATTCTCATCTGGCTGTAAAGGAATTTAGCGTTTGGGTGACACATTCTCATCTGGCTGTAAAGGAATTTAGCGTTTGGGTGACACATTCTCATTCTCATCTGGCTGTAAAGGAATTTAGCGTTTGGGTGACACATTCTCATTCTCATCTGGCTGTAAAGGAATTTAGCGTTTGGGTGACACATTCTCATTCTCATCTGGCTGTAAAGGAATTTAGCGTTTGGGTGACACATTCTCATTCTCATCTGGCTGTAAAGGAATTTAGCGTTTGGGTGACATTCTCATTCTCACACATTCTCATCTGGCTGTAAAGGAATTTAGCGTTTGGGTGACACATTCTCATTCTCATCTGGCTGTAAAGGAATTTAGCGTTTGGGTGACATTCTCATGGCTCTCATCTGGAATTTAGCGTAAAGGAATTTAGCACATGGGTGACTCATTCTCATCTGGCTGTAAAGGAATTTAGAGTTTGGGTGACAAATTCTCATTCTCATCGTTTGGCTGTAAAGGAATTTAGCGTTTGGGTGACACATTCTCATTCTCATCTGGCCTGGAAAGGAATTTAGTGTTTGGGTGACATCTGTAAAGTAATTTAGTGTTTGGGTGACACATTCTCATCTGGCTGTAAAGGAATTTAGCGTTTGGGTGACACATTCTCATTCTCATCTGGCTGTAAAGGAATTTAGCGTTTGGGTGACACATTCTCATTCTCATCTGGCTGTAAAGGAATTTAGCGTTTGGGTGACACATTCTCATTCTCATCTGGCTGTAAAGGAATTTAGCGTTTGGGTGACACATTCTCATTCTCATCTGGCTGTAAAGGAATTTAGCGTTTGGGTGACACATTCTCATCTGGCTGTAAAGGAATTTAGCGTTTGGGTGACACATTCTCATTCTCATCTGGCTGTAAAGGAATTTAGCGTTTGGGTGACAGTTTCTCATCTGGCTGTAAAGGAATTTAGTGTTTGGGTGACACATTCTCATTCTCATCTGGCTGTAAAGGAATTTAGCGTTTGGGTGACATTTTCTCATCTGGCTGTAAAGGAATTTAGCGTTTGGGTGACATTCTCATTCTCATCTGGCTGTAAAGGAATTTAGTGTTTGGGTGACACATTCTCATTCTCATCTGGCTGTAAAGGAATTTAGCGTTTGGGTGACACATTCTCATTCTCATCTGGCCTGGAAAGGAATTTAGTGTTTGGGTGACACATTCTCATCTGGCTGTAAAGGAATTTAGCGTTTGGGTGACACATTCTCATTCTCATCTGGCTGTAAAGGAATTTAGCGTTTGGGTGACACATTCTCATTCTCATCTGGCTGTAAAGGAATTTAGCGTTTGGGTGACACATTCTCATTCTCATCTGGCTGTAAAGGAATTTAGTGTTTGGGTGACACATTCTCATCTGGCTGTAAAGGAATTTAGCGTTTGGGTGACACATTCTCATTCTCATCTGGCTGTAAAGGAATTTAGCGTTTGGGTGACACATTCTCATCTGGCTGTAAAGGAATTTAGCGTTTGGGTGACACATTCTCATTCTCATCTGGCTGTAAAGGAATTTAGCGTTTGGGTGACACATTCTGATCTGGCTGTAAAGGAATTTAGCGTTTGGGTGACACATTCTCATCTGGCTGTAAAGTAATTTAGTGTTTGGGTGACACATTCTCATTCTCATCTGGCTGTAAAGGAATTTAGCGTTTGGGTGACACATTCTCATTCTCATCTGGCTGTAAAGGAATTTAGTGTTTGGGTGACACATTCTCATCTGGCTGTAAAGGAATTTAGCGTTTGGGTGACACATTCTCATTCTCATCTGGCTGTAAAGGAATTTAGCGTTTGGGTGACACATTCTCATTCTCATCTGGCTGTAAAGGAATTTAGCGTTTGGGTGACACATTCTCATTCTCATCTGGCTGTAAAGGAATTTAGTGTTTGGGTGACACATTCTCATTCTCATCTGGCTGTAAAGGAATTTAGCGTTTGGGTGACACATTCTCATTCTCATCTGGCTGTAAAGGAATTTAGTGTTTGGGTGACACATTCTCATCTGGCTGTAAAGGAATTTAGCGTTTGGGTGACACATTCTCATTCTCATCTGGCTGTAAAGGAATTTAGTGTTTGGGTGACACATTCTCATCTGGCTGTAAAGGAATTTAGCGTTTGGGTGACACATTCTCATTCTCATCTGGCTGTAAAGGAATTTAGTGTTTGGGTGACACATTCTCATTCTCATCTGGCTGTAAAGGAATTTAGCGTTTGGGTGACACATTCTCATTCTCATCTGGCTGTAAAGGAATTGAATGTTGCATTGTTGCACTTGTCTTCGCTCTTTTTGTTGATGGATGCACATGTCTGACCCCAGGAATAAAGGAAACAAATGTAGGCTATATGCTGTAAACACTTTGTGTTATCTTTTGGTAGGCTAAACTATACTTGCCATGTCACCCATACATCTCCCATACATATTGCTGTTTCAAATAGGCTACGGTATTCTTGAGAGTGCTAGAAAATAGGTTATTTGAACTGGTCTACTTCCTTTACTGCTTATGGGGGACGTGCAAATGTATGATACAGCCAAGCCACACAGAACGTCATGGATAGGCAACGCAGACATCCTGAGAAGAGAGACATCCAGAGAAGGCATCTCCACAACACTGACATCCTGAGAAGGGAGGGTTTCCTGGTTTTGCCAGGATTGGTGTTTTTCACTTTTCCCAGGACATCAATGGCTCTTGCTTTTCATGAAATTTCACTACCACACACAAAGTCATAGTTTCACTAAACCTGCTCTTCTGCTGTCGCACCGCTAGTCTCTTTCCCATTATCCAGATAAACTGAATTAAGCTGCCTGGCGATCCACGTTTTCTGTAGCCTAGGCTACTTTATAGACTATCTATCACCTCACCATTCTGCCAGCCACTCACAACCACATGCAATGTTGAGCATTTAGCCTATTACATAACATGGAGATGTGTGATCAGACAAAAACAAAAACAAACTCGCAATAGCAGACGTGATGCATCTGTGAAACTGCTCAGGAAAATCACTATGTGGGTTAAGGTCACTATGGTCAGTATGTACAGGTATGTTTTCTTTATGATTTAAAAATAATTCATCCTACAAAAATGAGGGAAAGCTTTTATATTACAACTCTACATTTTGCGGTCACCTATATTTAATGAGATAGGACTCCTGTAGTTTGAAATTTTCCCACCAATTAATTAATGGTACATGGTGCCTCCTTCAGTCTTAGCCATCCAGAAGTGTTTTATGTTAGTAATTGATAACTGTGGGCTCTGCTGCTGCTAGAGCAGAGATGGTGCAACTTGCAGCGACGCAACCAGCAATGATGTAACCTGCAGTGATGCAACCAGCAACGATGCAACCAACAATGATGTAACTTGCAGTGATGCAACCAGCAATGATGTAACTTGCAGTGATGCAACCAGCAGTGATGCAACCAGCAATGATGTAACTTGCAGTGATGCAACCAGCAATGATGTAACTTGCAGTGATGCAACCAGCAGTGATGCAACCAGCAGTGATGCAACCAGCAATGATGTAACTTGCAGTGATGCAACCAGCAGTGATGCAACCAGCAGTGATGCAACCAGCAATGATGTAACTTGCAGTGATGCAACCAGCAGTGATGTAACTTGCAGTGATGCAACCAGCAGTGATGCAACCAGCAGTGATGCAACCAGCAATGATGTAACTTGCAGTGATGCAACCAGCAGTGATGCAACCAGCAGTGATGCAACCAGCAGTGATGCTTGTTACATCATCGGAACATTAGAAAGCATAAAAAAACACCTACAATTGAATTGCCATCAAAAGAGGGACTGAAATGTCATTCAGTCTGTTTAGTGCCGTTTATGTTGGTACCAGTGCTGTAGTAGCACTGCATTTCAACCCTGTTTTTGTGTGTGTGGGCTTGTGTGTGTGTGCAAGGACGTGTGAGTGTGTGTGAGTGTATGTGTGTATTGTACCTGCTCGGTATCTTTTGCGTGTTTGGCTGCTGTGATGCGGAGTTCCAGGGTTCCCATGTCAACCACTTGGACATAATCTGACCAATAAGAATACAACAGTCTATGATCACTCTGCATCCATGTGTGTGCGTGTGTTTGCGGGTCTGTGTGTGTATGTGTTCACATACCCCGACTGAGGTTGACAGACACAGCATTGGTCTTGTCAGACAGAAAGAGAGCTGCTTCATCTAAAATGATCCTAAAGACAACAGATCACTGGTTAGACACAGCAAAACAAACACTGATTACATACAACAGGAAAATCCACAACCACACAGCGCTGCATTACTCTGGGCTGATTAATTACTGATCACACATGACCCCTTAAAAGGGAATATGACTTCACATATTACTTGGTGTCAAGTATTGTATTTCTACTTTTTATAAACCCATTTTTCACTAATCTTAACACACATAATCATAACTGTAATTGTCATACCATGTTAACTCATTTAGCCTCTGCACTGGTGTGCACTATTATAAACGCTAACTCATTTAGCCTCTTGCACTGGTGTGCACTATTATAAACGCTAACTCATTTAGCCTCTTGCACTGGTGTGCACTATTATAAATGCTAACTCATTTAGCCTCTTGCACTATTATAAATGCTAACTCATTTAGTCTCTTGCACTGGTGTGCACTGTTATAAACGCTAACTCATTTAGCCTCTTGCACTGGTGTGCACTGTTATAAACGCTAACTCATTTAGCCTCTTGCACTGGTGTGCACTATTATAAATGCTAACTCATTTAGCCTCTTGCACTATTATAAATGCTAACTCATTTAGTCTCTTGCACTGGTGTGCACTGTTATAAACGCTAACTCATTTAGCCTCTTGCACTGGTGTGCACTATTATAAACGCTAACTCATTTAGCCTCTTGCACTGGTGTGCACTATTATAAATGCTAACTCATTTAGCCTCTTGCACTATTATAAATGCTAACTCATTTAGCCTCTTGCACTATTATAAATGCTAACTCATTTAGTCTCTTGCACTGGTGTGCACTGTTATAAACGCTAACTCATTTAGCCTCTTGCACTGGTGTGCACTATTATAGCAGCTAACTCATTTAGCCCTTTGCACTGGTGTGCACTATTATAAATGCTAACTCATTTAGCCTCTTGCACTATTATAAATGCTAACTCATTTAGTCTCTTGCACTGGTGTGCACTGTTATAAACGCTAACTCATTTAGCCTCTTGCACTGGTGTGCACTGTTATAAACGCTAACTCATTTAGCCTCTTGCACTGGTGTGCACTATTATAAATGCTAACTCATTTAGCCTCTTGCACTATTATAAATGCTAACTCATTTAGTCTCTTGCACTGGTGTGCACTGTTATAAACGCTAACTCATTTAGCCTCTTGCACTGGTGTGCACTATTATAAACGCTAACTCATTTAGCCTCTTGCACTGGTGTGCACTATTATAAATGCTAACTCATTTAGCCTCTTGCACTATTATAAATGCTAACTCATTTAGCCTCTTGCACTATTATAAATGCTAACTCATTTAGTCTCTTGCACTGGTGTGCACTGTTATAAACGCTAACTCATTTAGCCTCTTGCACTGGTGTGCACTATTATAAACGCTAACTCATTTAGCCCTTTGCACTGGTGTGCACTATTATAAATGCTAACTCATTTAGCCTCTTGCACTATTATAAATGCTAACTCATTTAGTCTCTTGCACTGGTGTGCACTGTTATAAACGCTAACTCATTTAGCCTCTTGCACTGGTGTGCACTGTTATAAACGCTAACTCATTTAGCCTCTTGCACTGGTGTGCACTATTATAAATGCTAACTCATTTAGCCTCTTGCACTATTATAAATGCTAACTCATTTAGTCTCTTGCACTGGTGTGCACTGTTATAAACGCTAACTCATTTAGCCTCTTGCACTGGTGTGCACTATTATAAACGCTAACTCATTTAGCCTCTTGCACTGGTGTGCACTATTATAAATGCTAACTCATTTAGCCTCTTGCACTATTATAAATGCTAACTCATTTAGTCTCTTGCACTGGTGTGCACTGTTATAAACGCTAACTCATTTAGCCTCTTGCACTGGTGTGCACTGTTATAAACGCTAACTCATTTAGCCTCTTGCACTGGTGTAAAAGCTAACTTTTTTTTGCTGAATTGTTTAGGTTGGCTGCTGTGGCCAACCATCAGTGTAGCCATAGTCATCAGTGTAATATCTTACTACTGAAATTAATAACTGTCATGTAATTAGGGTTTTGGAGATTACAATCCCTCAAACAACTAGTTACTTGTAATAGAGTTGACCATACAGTGGGTCTCTCAGAGAGTCTCTGAGAGGCTGCAGCTGGAGTCCCTCACTAAACCCTCATGGACATGCGCCTCCTAGTGGTACTAAACCCTCATGGACATGCGCCTCCTAGTGGTACTAAACCCTCATGAACATTGTCAGCACACCCCTACTGGCAATATGACCCTTAGCTGTGTAAAGACAACATAAGGTAAATGTAGACAATACTATTTACATAAGGTAACTAAAGACAATACTGTCCACATTAGGTAACTAAAGACAATACTATCCACATTAGGTAACTAAAGACAATACTATTTACATAAGGTAACTAAAGACAATACTATTTACATAAGGTAACTAAAGACAATACTATTTATATAAGGTAACTAAAGACAATACTATTTACATAAGGTAACTAAAGACAATACTATTTACATAAGGTAACTAAAGACAATACTATTTACATAAGGTAACTAAAGACAATACTATTTACATAAGGTAACTAAAGACAATACTATTTACATTAGGTAACTAAAGACAATACTA
>JAIFZK010000068.1:7062500-7070000 GCA_027481765.1 Tenualosa thibaudeaui | reverse complement strand
CTGTGGTCTACTGGTTACTGCTTCAGACTTGGGTTTGCCGTAGACCATGGCTGAAGTGCCCTTGAGCAAGGGACCTAACCCCTCACTGCTCCCTTGAGCAAGGCACCTAACCCCTCACTGCTCCCTTGAGCAAGGCACCTAACCCCTCACTGCTCCCTTGAGTAAGGCCCCTAACCCCTCACTGCTCCCTTGAGCAAGGCCCCTAACCCCTCACTGCTCCCTTGAGCAAGGCCCCTAACCCCTCACTGCTCCCTTGAGCAAGGCACCTAACCCCTCACTGCTCCCTTGAGCAAGGCACCTAACCCCTCACTGCTCCCTTGAGTAAGGCCCCTAACCCCTCACTGCTCCCTTGAGCAAGGCCTCTAACCCCTCACTGCTCCCTTGAGTAAGGCACCTAACCCCTCACTGCTCCCTTGAGTAAGGCACCTAACCCCTCACTGCTCCGTTGAGTAAGGCACCCAATTTCTCTCTGCCCCATCGGGTAAGGTCTCTAACCCCTCACTATTCCCTTGAGCAAGGCGCCTAACCCCTCACTGCTCCGTTGAGTAAGGCCCCTAACTGCTCCCTTGAGTAAGGCACCCAATTCCTCTCTGCTCCATTGGGTTAGGCCTCTAACCCCTCACTGCACCCTTGAGTAAGGCACCTAACCCCTCACTTCTCCCTAGGCCCCACTGTAGCAGGCCGCCCACTGCTCCGGGTTAGTGTGAGCTTTACCACAATGTGTCTTCACTGTGTGCTGTGTGTGTTTCACAAATTCGCGATAAATGAAGAGACCAAATTACCCTTATGGAATCAAAAAAGTTAATATACTATATATTATACACACACAAACATGCAGTCACAGATACACAGACACACACACACACACACGCATACACACTCACGAACATACATATTCTCAGTCAAACACACACACACACACACACACACACAGTTACCTTCATGTTGCGTTCTGGTGTATGTGACAGCACCTTAACAGCAGCGGACAGCATGCTGTGAGGCTCCGCCCCCAAGCCCTCCGTGGAGGCGGAGCTAGGGGCCATCTCTGAGGCATACAGCGTCGGCTCCAGCCAATGAGGTCGCGGCCTGTTTGGGAGTGACACCTCAACTGGCCCAGAGTCCCTTTGCACCAGGCCTACAAACACACACACACACACACACACACACACGTTAGTCAAACCCATCCTGAGCAGACACACACACACACACAGGTGCAATGTTAGTCAAACCCACCTTGAGCAGACACAAACACAAACACACACACACACACACACACACACACGCAATGTTAGTCAAACCCATCTTGAGCAGGCACACACACACACACACACACACACACACGCAATGTTAGTCAAACCCACCATGAGCAGACACAAATACACACACACACACAGGTGCAATGTTAGTCAAACCCATCTTGAGCAGGCACAAACACACACACACAAACACACACACACACGCAATGTTAGTCAAACCCATCTTGAGCAGGCACAAACACACACACACACACACACACACACACACACACACACACACACACACACACACACACACACACACACACACACTGGAATTTGTGGAATTTCAGCATTAGTGCATTCACCCAGTCTTGCTTATTGTGTACAGCCAAGGCTACCTGTCTTAAAACAAACACACACCACACACACACACACAGTCATCTAGAAACTGATCCTGGTGCATCAGCTCTTTGTTTTGATTGTGGATTTACTGCTAATAATATACATGGGCTGCATTATGAAAATAACATTTACTGCTAATAATATACATGGGCTGCATTATGAAAATAACATTTACTGCTAATAATATACATGGGCTGCATTATAAAAATAACATTTACTGCTAATAATATACATGGGCTGCATTATGAAAATAACATTTACTGCTAATAATATACATGGGCTGCATTATAAAAATAACATTTACTGCTAATAATATACATGGGCTGCATTATGAAAACACAAAGCTATTTAGACACCCCCATTACCACAGCACCCCCTGCATCTATTCACACACACACACACACACACACACACACACACACACACACACACACACACACACACACACACCTGTATGGTAGAGGCTGAAGTTGCCGGTGTGGAAACAAAGGTACACACACACACACACCTGTATGGTAGAGGCTGAAGTTGCCGGTGTGGAAACAAAGGTACACACTACACACACACACACACACACTGCTATGGTAGAGGCATGAAGTTGCCGGTGTGGAAACAACAGGTACACACTACACACACACACACACACCTGTATGGTAGAGGCTGAAGTTGCCGGTGTGGAAACAAAGGTACACACTACACACACACACACACACCTGTATGGTAGAGGCTGAAGTTGCCGGTGTGGAAACAAAGGTACACACTACACACACACACACACACCTGTATGGTAGAGGCTGAAGTTGCCGGTGTGGAAACAAAGGTAGTGTTGGTCTTCAGAGCCCTCGTACTGTGTCACTCCAAACAGCACTGCACCTTGAAGCTCCGCCCACACCTCACCATGGCGACCCTCTGCACACACACCCTCAGTCTGGGGCAGACAAGAGCACAGGATTAGTGTGTCTGTGTACATGTGTGTGAGTGTGTGTGTATGTAAGTATACTTGTAATCCAGGGTGCAGGGTATTGTGTGTGTGTGTGCTGTCAATGTTCTGCCCTTAAGCAAGGCCCTCAACCCTACGTTGCTCTAGGGAAAACTGGCTCTGATCTAATTGATAGCTGACAAATGTAAGTTGTTTGGTAAATGCATAAATGTGTGTTTGTGTGTGTGTGTGTGTGTTACCTTGGTGTGTGTGTGTAGTGAGAGTAGCCCCTGGTTGATGTTGAGGCAGATGGAGAAGAGGCTTTGGCAGGATCGGCTTTGACTCTTCATCCTCTTCTTCCTCCTCCTGCTGCCCATATCTAACGCTGCCGGAAACGTCAGACTGTCCTCCTCAGACCCACTATCCTCCTCTACACACACACACACACACACAAAAGTGTGCACAGAAAACAAAAGGAAATGCAAATTATCACTGTACTTACATTGACAACTGAAGTTGACTCAGCGCCAACTGCTACTCTAACACATTAGTTTGGGCTAAATGCTAAATGCTACCTGCTAAATGCTACCTGCCAATATCAACCATGATTCCATCTTAAAGGCTAACCGCTAACTGCTAACCCCAAACCCAGGGTAAAGACACACTTTCTTTTGGTTGCCTGAGATCAAAAAGTCTTTTACCCCTGATGTGAGGGAGTCTTATATAACACACTGGCTTATAGTGTGTTTTGTTTCAAATTATGACATGCCCTGCTCTGTCTTGTCTCTGGCAACGACATCAGAATCATTGGTCTAATTGGTTGTAGATCTGTCCAATAGCGTTGGATTGCGACTGCGTTCTGTTTGTGTCATGCTAGAGGAAACTGGTGACCGCCTGTGACAAAAGACTACCAGAACAGAGGAGCTGTAAAAGTGTTTAACTACTTGAAAGAGAAAGGTCTTTTCTGTTGCATGATGGCATAATGTTTCAAGAAAGAAAAAAGTCAAAAAAAGTTATTGGCAACAACTCTGTGCTCACAGTATGGCGTTCAAGATCAAGGGGCTGTCAGCCTGACAATAGTTTTGACTTATTGGAGCTATTAGCGGGTGGTGGTGGTGTAATGATTAAGGAACCTGACTAGCATGCTAGTAGCCTGGGCAAGGCACTCAACCCAAGTTGCTCTAGGGGAGACTGGCCCTGATGTAATTGATAGCTGACAAATGTACGTAGCTTTGAATAAAATCTGCTAAATGCATAAATGTAAACCTAGCCTGGTTTAGCGCTATGATTGGAATCCAGATATTTTGAGCTACATGGATGTGTCCTTCAGTGGGCCACTTGGATGTGTCCTTTATTGCATCAGAATGTGGAAACCCCCTGTCCAGCCACGGGGTGAATGGAGGCTCTCTTGGCTCCATTACTAACTGCACATGCAGCTGGGGGACAGATGGTGCTACGTTATAAGCTACGATAAGCTACATTAGCAATGAACCTACTTCACAACTGGATTAACTACATTTTGCATGATTTGTGACATCATTATGACAACATAGAATTCAGGAGCTTGTTTTCTTTCATTTCCTTTATTAATAAAACTGGATGTGGCCAATAAGGGAAACCTTGTCTACTTTGATGTCATTTTAACAAACAAGTCTGACAAATGTACTCATACCAGTACATGTTCCAAATGATATCAGTGATCATTGTGCAGTGGGAATGATTAGAAATTGTCAACTCAAAAAGACAGCTCCATGAATCATGGAGAAGTGGTATTTTAAAACCTTTGAACAACAAGCATTTCTTTGCGATCTTTATTATTGCGACTGACATAGGTTATTTTTAATTCCTGAAGCTGATTTGGCATGCACTTTTCAAGGAGCTCTTCTTGGGAGTTTTAAATAAGCACAAATAAGGCGTTGTAGGGTTTGAGGAAACGATAACCCATGGTTTTCTGGTGAACTATTCTTACTTATACAAGAGATTTGGGCAAAGGGAAGAAAATCTGGATCAGAAACTGACTGGACTACTTTCAGATGCCTAAGAAATAGGTGCACTGCACAGATACGCAAAGCTAAATCCCAATTTTGTTTAGATGAGACAACCAGGAATTTGCAAAATCCAGAGTCTCTAAATTCAACATCTTATATTTTACCCAAGCAAATTAGTCTTGACTCTGTACTAATTACTGATAAAAGAGACATGGTGGACTCATTCAAACAGCACTTTGCCTCTGCAGGGAAAGGCCAGCACAGGCACACATCCCCAGACATCCCCAGACATCCAGGCCCCTATTGTGAGCAGCGCAAAAACTCTTTCTTTTCAACTAATCAAGAGGGAATCAGTCTCGTCAGCACATGAGGATCTATCTGTCCTGAAACATGCAGCAGATATGAGGCACGCATGTGCGTGTGTATACCCTCAGGGCTGAAGTCTTTAAGGTGCGTGTCGATGAGCTGGCTGTGTGTGAGTGTATGTGTGTGTGTGCATACACTCAGGGCTGAAGTCTTTGAGGTGTGTATTGATGGGTTGGCTGTGTGTGTGTGTGTGTGTGTGTGTGTGTGTGTATACACCGTCAGGGCTGAAGTCTTTGAGGTGTGTGTTGATGAGCTGGCTGTGTGTGTGAGTGTTAGTGTGTTAGTGTGGGTGTGTGTGTGTGTGTATGTATGTATACACTCAGGGCTGAAGTCTTTGAGGTGTGTATTGATGAGTTGGCTGTGTGTATGTATGTATACCCTCAGGGCTGAAGTCTTTAAGGTGCGTGTTGATGAGCTGGCTGGCCACTGATAGGCCGACTCCATAAGGCATGTTCTCCACTGTCTCCACTGGTGACGGGGCAGTGGGTTCCCATAGCAACAAATCATTGTTTATCCTATGAAAAACAAGAGGTCTTGAGTGTGAGAATCTTGGACTTGCAATGCAACACTTGCAATTTTTTGCTGGTTAGGGTTGAGTGTGTGTGTGTGTGTGTGTGTGTGTGTGTGTGTGTGTGTGTGTGTGTGTGTGTGTGTGTGTGTGTGTTTTCTTGTGTGTTTACCTGTTGTGCAGTTTCTCATAAAAGGCTTTGCTGGGTAGCATGAGCTGCAGGTTAGGAACGCTCAGTTCAAGGATGAAGCGCGAATTTGCTGTCGTCTTGTCCTGAAACTCTGTCATCTCCAGAACATCTCCAGGAATGACCATCTAACACACAAGTTGACAAGTTTAAGTCAAACTTCCCAGTCCTGCCAGATAGAAAGCATGCTAATAAATATCACCTTTTGGGGACAGCTACATGATATTACTAAAATGTCCTGACGTTTTTTAACAAGATCAATTAGGCTGTATTGAAATTCTATGACTTTCCAGAAATTCCATGACCAGTTGGAACCCTGGTATTACATGCCTGTGTGCGTGCGTGTGTGTCTGTGTGTGTGTGTGTGTGTGTGTGTGTGTGTGTGTGTCTGTGTGTGTGTGCGTCTGTATGTCCCACCTCTTCATTTTCGTACATCACCCGGCGTGATGAGAAGGGAGAGGGTTCTGGTTGGCTGAAGTCACACACATCTTTCAGCGAATGAGAAGCTTCCTCTTCCTGAAGCCCAGTCTCTGTACCTTCCTCCTCCTCCTCCTCCTCCTCTGCTGTCACTCTCTCCAGGAGGGAGTGAACAGCCATGGGATTAATCTTCAACACCACCCTAACACACACATACACACAGTTCAGACAGGGAGTGGACAACTAGGGGGTTTACCTTCAACTCCACCCTGACAGACACACTACGACTGTAACAATATGCTACGAAACTACAATCACAACACTCCAACCCACATATTGCGACATGGCCTGCCCAGCTCCCAGAGTTTTTCCATCAGATACAGCCTTATGAGCGATCAGTGCTAGTAGACTACTTTTAATATTACTAGTATTTCCATTATTATTAATTAAGCTCATATTTAAAATGCTGACGCTTACATAAGTTTAATATTACTAGTATAACTGTTATTGTTATTAATTAAGCTAATATTTAAAACACTTATGTTTTCATTAGTTTAATATTAGTAGTATTACTATTCTTATTAATTAACGCTTATTCTTACATAAGTTTAATATTTCTAGTATTACTGTTATTATTAATTAAGCTAATATTTACAACATGTACACTTACATAGGTATTATTAATTAAGCTAATATTTTAAACGCTTATGCTTACATAAGTTTAATATTACTAGTATTACTCGCTAATATTTAAAACACTTATGCTTACACGTACACTTACACATAAGCTGAAGATGCATATTGTCACCAACCGTTAACCAACTGTAAGTCTTGTGTTTTCCAGAAATAGGACGTGTGACAAAATTTTGGCTACCGCTGTCAACAAGGTGAAGAGCAGAGGAAACAGTGCTAATAAGAGGAAACAGTGCTAATAAGAGGAAGCAGTGCTAATAAGAGGAAATAATTGCTAATAAGAGGAAACAGTGCTAATAAGAGGAAACAGTGCTAATAAGAGGAAGCAGTGCCAATAAGCCTTTGCATCGTCCTCCTTTTAGGCATTTCATCCAACTTGTGACCTGTAGCTACTTCATACAACAGCAGAGAAGGTGACCCCTGTAGCCAGTGAGTATCGTACTTTGCAAACACTGCCGACACCTTGTATTGTAGGGTTCTGAGTTCTGAGCTATGGTAGATGATTTGGGAAATGCTGAACGTGAAAACACAGACCATATGTGTCCTGGGTTAAGGTTATAGATTCTAAACACAGACCATATGTGTCCTGGGTTAAGGTTATAGATTCTAAACACAGACCATATGTGTCCTGGGTTAAGGTTATAGATTCTAAACACAGACCATATGTGTCCTGGGTTAAGGTTATAGATTCTAAACACAGACCATATGTGTCCTGGGTTAAGGTTATAGATTCTAAACACAGACCATATGTGTCCTGGGTTAAGGTTATAGATTCTAAACAC
>JAIFZK010000068.1:7055000-7057500 GCA_027481765.1 Tenualosa thibaudeaui | reverse complement strand
TGTTTACCTCTGTGTACTGTACGGTGTGTGTGTGTTTACCTCTGTGTACTGTGCGGTGTGTGTGTGTGTGTTGTTAGGCGTCTCCATAGAGAAGAGACACTCAAGCAGCTCCAAGTGACGGAAGGAGACCTCAGAGTTTAGACGTGTAACACTGGAACTCTGAGCGTGTTCATATGACACACTCACACCCTCTGCCACCAACCTGGAACACACACACACACACACACACACAAACACACACACACAACTCAGTGTTTTCAGCCATCACACACACACACAAACCTGTATGCCTTAGAACTGTAGCACACACACACACACACTAATGCCACGTAGCATTCCAACACTACAGTGGTCTCAGTAACAGGAGTAGTAAGAGATCATCTCTATCCTCTAACAGCTTCATTTGCGCTAGCAACTATATAGCTAGCAGCAATGCTAGTGAGCAGCTGTAGTAAGGTGATGTAAATTAGACCATTAGACTACAAATCCAAACATGCAAATTCACCTTTCACCTTTCATGACATGTGACAAATAGAACGTTCAGGAGGATCAGTTAATAATCAACACTTTTTAACAGATGTTCCTGGTCTGGTAAGTCACATAAAAGCTTCTATGAAACATTTCATACTTTCATTTCTGAGCAATTGTATGTGTACATTCAAGTGTAAATTGATTGACATGTTTACCATCAGTATATTCATTGACATGTTTACCATTAGCAATGGCATATTAGCACAGCAATGGCATATTAGCATAATACTGGTAAATTAGCACAATGATGGCATATTAGCATAGTAATTGCATATTAGCATAACAATGGCATATTAGCAAAGTAATGACATATTAGCATAGTAATAGCATATTAGCAAAGCAATGACATATTAGCATTGTAATAGCATATTAGCATAGTAATAGCATATTAGCACAGCAATGGCATATTAGCATAGCAATGTATATTAGCATAGTAATGAAATATTAGCAAAGTAATTGCATATTAGCATAGTAATAGCATATTAGCATAGTAATGGAATTTGCAAATTCAAGTGTAAATTCACTGACACATTTACCACCTGCAATATCTTACACTCCTCTACATAAGGATAATCCTGTACATAAGAATAATCTTGCCATTTGCAAAAATTACCTAAATCACAATCTCTTGTCTTTATTCAACCAATCATGGGATCTCAACCCCATGGAACAGCTCACCTGAGGTGGTCATGTGGACAAGCCTTATCAAAAACCTCGCGTGATTGGAGAAAGCCATTGGGGAGGAGCCTATCGGTGGAAAGTATTTGGAAGAAGTCTGTAGCCATTGGTGGAAAAGCAGTGTGGGTGGAGTCAGCAGGGGGCAAAGGGTCGATGTGCAGGACAGCCACTAGGAAGCGCTCAACAGTCAAACGCAACATCACATCTGGACACGAGTCATCAGGGAGATGGGCTAAAACAAACACACACAGACATATTAAGGACCCAGTATGTCGGATTCATGCTTTTTTAAAGTGATGTTAGTCATACAGTTTAACTGTTTCTCAGGGTAGGTCTGAGTAGGACAGAACTAAAACAGTCAGAACTGACTCTGCCTACCTCCATCCCAGCAAACAGTTACGTCACAGGAACCTGGAGAACCTCAATTATTCATTCTTCAGCATTTCACTATAACTTTAGTATAATAACCTTCAATTTTGTCATTTTTCATAAGTAAGATCATCAAATGCCTTTGGAAATGAGGTAAACAATATTAGCATGACTTCCATATCACCCCAACATTTCCAGTCAATCAAAATGAACTCCAGCCATGACGCTGAATCTCAGTGGGTTTCAATGTGAGGTGCAACCACACGATTTCAACGGTGATATCTGGTTAGGTTAGGATAAATTACCATCTTGCTGAACATTTCATCCAACAACATTAAAGATTAATAGTGCATAAGTAGCCAACAATTATAACCAAGTATATTTTATTAAATACATTCTGGTGTCATTTGTTTCCCTTATCATAGCCGCCTCTGTTCAGTAACTATTGACACAATGTCGCTGTCATTCACCGTACCAACTGGGAACCTCTAGAAGGTCATGTGACCAAATGACCACCCTGTGTCAAAGGTGCGTCAACGGGTCTTTAATTATGTCTGGACATGAAACATTAGACAAATAAGCTACAACAGAAAAGCACAACTGATGTGTGTGTGTGTGTGTGTGTGTGTGGGTGCATGCTTACATATCTGTCTGTGCAGCTTATGTGTGTAAGGCGTGTCCGGTTGCTTGTCCCGCTGTCTGTTCACCTCGAGGTACTCATCCCACCCAGCCTATGATTAGAACACAGAACACACTGCCTTCAGAAGCTGCCAATCGCACACATGCGCACACACACACACACACACACACATACATACACACATATATACACACAGCCTCAAGAGGAAATATAATGGTGTAACACAACTCACAATATAAAGGCATACCAGGCAAGCCAGTGATTTTTTACAGAACTCTCCTT
>JAIFZK010000068.1:7017500-7045000 GCA_027481765.1 Tenualosa thibaudeaui | reverse complement strand
TGAAGAAAGCACAGCAGCACCTCTACTTCCTCCACAAACTCAAGTGCGTAAGATCCTCCACACCCATCATGACCCTAACCCTAACCCTACAGAAGTGCCATTGAGGGCACCTTCACCAGCTGCATCACTGTGTGGGTGGGAGCTGCACTGACTACAACAGAAAAGCCCTGCAGTGCATAATGAACACAGCTGGAAAGACCACTGGTGCCGCACTGCCCTTCCTGCTAGACACATGCAACACCCACCCTAACATGCAACACCCACCTAACATACAACACCCACCTAACATACAACACCCACCTAACATACAACACCCACCTAACATGCAACACCTAACATAACATACAACACCCACCTAACATGCAACACCCACCTAACATACAACACCCACCTAACATACAACACCTAACCTAACATACAACACCCAACCTAACATGCAACACCCACCTAACATACAACACCCAACTAACATACAACACCCAACCTAACATACAACACCAACATAACATACAACACCCACCTAACATGCAACACCCACCTAACATACAACACCCAACTAACATACAACACCTAACCTAACATACAACACCCAACCTAACATACAACACCCACCTAACATGCAACAACCACCCTAAAATACAACACCCACCGAACATACAACACCCACCTAACATACAACCCCCAACTAACATACAACACCCAACCTAACATGCAACACCCACCTAACATGCAACACCCACCTAACATGCAACACCCAACTAACATGCAACACCCACCTAAGATACCACACCCCACCTCACATGCAACACCCACCTAACATGCAACACCCACCTAACATACAACACCCAACTAACATACAACACCCAACCTAACATACAACACCCACCTAACATACAACACCCACCTAACATGCAACACCCACCCTAACATACAACACCCACCTAACATACAACACCCACCTAACATACAACACCTAACCTAACATACAACACCCAACCTAACATGCAACACCCACCTAACATACAACACCCAACTAACATACAACACCCAACCTAACATACAACACCCACCTAACATACAACACCCAACCTAACATGCAACACCCACCTAACATGCAACACCCACCTAACATGCAACACCCACCTAACATACAAAACCCACCTAACATGCAACACCTAACCCTAACACCTCATCCGTGACCATGACTGTTAGCGACGCCAGCCACCCCGCACACAATGAGTCTCTTCAGCCTCCTGCCCTCTGCCCTGATCTTTACCTCCATCAAGGAGGTTATGTTTTCGTGGACGTTAGTCTGTTTCTCTGTCTGTGAGCAAGATAACTCAAAAAGTACTGCACGGATTTACATTTTCAGACAACGGGTACATGGGTATTAGGACGAGGAACAGATGATTTGGTGGTGATCCGTAACACCATCTGGAATTTACATTGGGTCAGCGATGCTATATTGCTTGTGTGTGTGTGTGTGTATATATATGTACAGTGTGTGTTGGAGATGCTCTTGGTGCACGGCTGTTCTTGGGGAACTTGTCCCAGAACACACTGATGCCCTATGTGTGTGTGTGTGTGTGTGTGTGTGTGTGTGTGTGTGTGTTTCTGTGTGTGCGTACATGTGTGTAGGGGTGTGTGTGAGTGTATACATATGGTGTGTGTGTGTACGTATGGAGGCTCTTGGTGCACGGCTGTTCTTGGGGAACTCGTCCCAGAACCCACTGATGCCCTTCAGTACCAGGCTTGTGTGTGTGTGTGTGTGTGTGTGTGTGTGTGTGTGTGTGTGTGTGTGTGTGTGTGTGTGTGTACATACGGTGTGTGTTGGAGATGCTCTTGGTGCACGGCTGCTCTTGGGGAACTCGTCCCAGAACACACTGATGCCCTGCAGTGCTAGGCTCTTGTGGGCAAAGCTGGTGGTCTGGTGGAGATTCACACTGGAGTTCTCCTCCGACAGCTGGTCACAGTACTCCATCCTGCATAGCCAATGACATTGCACACTTTTATCAATCACAGCCAATCCGATAGTATGCAAAACCACAAAGCAGAATTTTTCCTACAGGTTTATTTCACGAGGAGTATTAATCCTGTATTAATAAGAGTGCTGGGAGAGAGTAGGTCCAGGATTACTAGGAGTGTCATACCAGAGCATAGCAATAAGCATCTCCTTACACTTTGAGGTGTAAGTACCTACTGACCTGTATCACTCTGATGTGTAAATACACACTGACCTGCATCACTCATTCTGATGTGTAAGTACACAACTTCTGCAAAAATGCAACTAAAATATAAAAATACAGCATGTGTTTCCTTGATGAGATCTTTATTATGAGAGGAATAACTAATGTGGCAGTTAAACTGGACATTCAATGCTTAGGCTAAACTTAAACTTATATGCTGCAGTGCTCTAAAGCACCGGAGCCTGTGGCTGCGGCCACATTTCCAACATGAAAATAAAGGAAATCCCAAAACAACAAAATAATAAAGGATTGCAAATGAATCATTCTAAATGGCATACATTAAAATGCCCACTACAGGCTGACTTGCCTAATAGGAGGCTCAATCACTCATTACGGTTTGTGTAAATATCTGTAGGTCTAACTAACAACATTCTCACTGCACTTTAATTGTGACAGTTATCTAACAGTTAGGCCTTCCTGCGGGACCCAACGCAAATCTCGCGGGAACGGGCGGTTTGAGCTTGGCTGCGGGCGGGAACGGGCGGCTAAAAAAAAACACTGCGGATTTGTGCGGGATAGCAATGCAGGCTAACTTAGCTACTACAGGATCCCAGTCAACCAACGAAGTAGAGAAGAACATTAAACAAGGTGTATATTCTGACTCTCCATAAGAAGTCATGCATAAGGTTGATTTAGTTAATTGGCTTAAAAAATACTGCCACCTTGTGGACTTATACGAAACCGCTCTATCTGCGTAAGTTACGGTTCATGTGTAGTTTTTCTACCTTTGTATACAGTGAACACCAGATTTCCAACGCTGTATTTACGTTCGACATACTCACTGGAGCCTTGGACATTATTTGTCTGTAAGTAGATATTTTGTGTTAGCACATTATATGAGGTAAAACTGCACTGAATTTGGCTAGTTTAATTTGGTTTAATTGGCTCTACACGTAATGTTTGTTTCTTATGTTTAGCGGCTAGTCATGCTAGGTCTCATAAGGACTGTGTTGGCTAAAAATAGATTTCCACTGGGGACTGTGATTGTGGTTAGTGACTATGTTGACTGTAACACATTCATTATGTGAAATGTATGTGTCTTTACTTCTTTACTTTCTTGAAATTTTACAAAAAATAAATACAAATACAATGCAAACGTGGATTTATGAATGAGTGCCATCATTCAAGTGTTAGCTAGCTGTCTAGTTCTGCAAACAGACTGGAGCGCAGTGCGAGGGCAGCATAGTGTGTACATCACTAAAACCAAACAAGGCAAGTCCGACATTTGGAAACATGAAGTTTCAAAACAAATGCAAAAAATGAAATAGACGCCTATTCACAGTGCAGGGAGAGAAATGAAACAAATAACCCAATCCCAATTAATCGCATAAATGGCGTGTTTCTCTTGCAGTACGGAAAAAGACACAAAGTTTCGCGGATTGCTGGCAGGAGTGGACATACACATGGCGGGATTGGGCGGACACGTTGCGGGCGGTAATGGTCGGAAATTCAGCAGGAGCGGGATGAAAAAAACAGTCCCACGCAGTTCTCTAGCTCTGGTAGCCTGCATTTTAAGTTTTAAAAATGTTCAAAGCATTGCCGTCTGTAACACTACAGAAGACCCTATACACCCTATAATGTAGGCTAGAGCTGGGTAATATGGTGATATGGCTCATAATAAGTATACTAGCTCATCAAATATGGTAATAAGGGTCTGATAAGAGAAGTCTTACTCTTATTTATTTTTTCTTTTTATCCTAACAGAATTAAAAAGACCTACAACTTGGTCTGGACAGCAGATATTATCAAGATGAATATGTACCTCAAGGGTGACTTCTGAGCTCAGCTTTAATATGACAAAACAAAAGTGACTGCCAGCTGAACTGCACTGTGCAGGAGGCACAATTAGCAATTAGTTCAATCCAGCTAATAAAACAGATTCTGGAGTGATAGGCCTACACAGCTTAGCCGATTACCAAGCTGGCGTTCTGGACTTTTCCAGGATGACACTGTCCATCCCAAGCTTAGCATTCGCTGTTTTTGATAGGGTAATTAAACATGTCTCAATTAACCTGCAAGCGATACAGAGGTGCGTGGCTGAGTCAAGAAACAATGTGCAGAGGTTATGTGTGAGACTGTGTGTAGACCGTCAAAATGTGAACATTATTAAGAGAAGAGCACAGTGTGAGAAAAGGCATGGGTTGCTTTAGGCTACTTTAAAGGCTTTAGAGTCCCACTTCTTCCACTCCGCTACATGAAAATGTGCTGGAATAAATTTGTGCTAAAGTTGTGCTGCTTCCTTTGGAAGCAATAGTTTTAAACAGACTTTTAATTAACAATTATAACTTGTTTTATCTTCATCCGACACAACAAAAACAAAATGATGAAGATGAAGCTCCCCCCTCTATAGCTGTGCTGCAGTTTGATTGGCGCCTGGTGTGCCACTCAGAGCGGGAGACTGGAGCATCAAGATAAAATGTTTTTTTTGGCTCTAAGTGGTACGTTATTTGTCGCCGACACGTACTTATTTATGGCTTTGCAGTGATGGTCATCATTTGATTCAAAATTGGCCCACTCCTCACTTCGCCATGACCTCATCAGAGTATGGTGTTGTCAAATAGTGCCCCCCGGTGGTAAAATGTTTAATTGCTGCCACACAGTGAAATACATTGCATTGCTTCAAGACTCGGACTACTCAACACAACCTGCATTCATTTTAATTATCGTCATCAACGAAATTCTAAATAATCAATCATCGATTCATTCATATTAATGAACAAAATAGTACATAACTTTAGCAAGTATAGCAGTATTTTGAATTTGTATTTGACTATTTTGCTTATTTTATTATGCAAACTCACAAAATGTATATCATGATTTACATCATAAAATGAGCTTTTTCATTTTGTGTTACAGACGTGACATTGAATGGTCAAGCTTTTTTGGGAGATTACAGTTGTCCTATAAAGTCTGTGAAATTTATAGAGAAACATCACTGTCATTAGCTTTATACAAAGCAGGACACCTGCGTGAACACAGAAAAAAATATTTTACGGACGTAACATGTCTGAACCAGGTTTTCAAAGACACAACAAGTGTGAATGGTGAATTTTAACCTGTAACGGTTGAAATAGTAGGTTTGGTAATGTGACAATGGTAATGTGTGGACAAATATCTGTCATATATATAAGTATATATCAGTGCATATATGTCATATATATAAGTATATATCAGTGCATATATGTGTAAAATACGCTGCACACTGACCTGTCAATGCGGAGCTCCAGAGCCACTCCCGTCTTGGAATTTGCTGGAATGTGTTCAATCCTCAGGACCGTGTCCACGAAGGTCACCTTAATTCTCCTCAGTACTGAGCAGAACACACACACACACACGCACAGATTCAGACACATATACTCTACTGAACAAGGGATGCAACGGTACAGTATGCAAATGGTTTGGTGAGTACTATGGTCTTTGGATCACTGTTTTGACATTTTCAAAAAAGGAAATGAAATGAAATCCAATTTAAAAAATATTTTTGATTGAGTAGTGGCCTATTAGGGTTAGAGGTAGCATGTAATCCTAAGGTTTCAGTTGAAAGCTCTCGCCCTTTTTGTGTGGGTGTGTGTGTGTCTACCTGAGTCTATAGTCTCAGCAAACGTCTCCAGTCCCTCCAGTGGTTGAAAGCTCTCTCTCTCTCTCTCTCCCTGCTCGTCCATCAGACGCTGACTCAGACACTCGCGGGCCAACTGCATACTACTGGTCATGAAGCTCGACCAACACATGGGTTCCAGCCCTGAGGCTGCACATGTGCATACACACACACACACACACACACACACATACACACAAACACACACACACACAAACACACACATTCCAGTGACTCCATAACCAAGAGATAGTTATTCATTTTAATGAAAGAACTTCCTGAGCACTTCCAAGACTGTTACCACTGCTCAAGTACTGAAGGAAAACAAACAAATGGGTCCAGCATATGTGTGACCCCAGTTTGTGTGTGTGTGTGTGTGTGTGTGTGTGTGTGTGTGTGTTTGTGTGTGTGTGTGTGTGTGTGTGTGTTTGTGTGTGTGTGTGTGTGTGTGAGTGAGTGTGTCAGTGGCCCCAGTCCTAAAGCCATGTTCACATCTCTTTGCTCCGTATTACACTAGTGTGTGTGTGTGTGTGTGTGTGTGTGACAGAGTGTGAGTGAGTGTGTGGCCCAGTCTCAAAGCCATGTTCACATCTCTGTTCCATATTACAGTAGTGTGTGTGTGTGTGTGAGTGAGTGAGCAAGTGTGTGGCCCCATGTTCACATCTCTCAGCTCAGCACATTACACAAGTGTGTTTGTGTGTGTGTGTGTGTGTGTGTGTGTGTGTGTGTGTGTGTGTGTGTGTGTGAGTGTATGAGGGTGTGAGTGAGAGTGGCCCCAGTCCTAAAGGCATGTTCACGTCTCTTTGCTCTACATTGCACTTGTGTGTGTGTGTGTGTGTAGCCCTAAACCCATGTTCCCATCTCTCTGCTCAGCATTACTGGTGCCAGGTGAGTGTCTCACCTGCGCGTGGGCGTGGCCTGAACACCACCCTGAGCCCGTTGATCTGGAGAGCGCAGTGCTCCTGCAGTAGACATGCCCACGGCACCGTCAGAGAGATGCTCTGGATGAAGCCCTCCAGAACCTCCAACGGGGCCTCTGCCGACTCCAGGATCTCATTCAGACACTGACAACAGAGAGAGAGAGACATGCTAGTCATCCATCCATCCATCCACACACATCACTTAAAAAGTCCTCCCACAGAAATGTATTGCGGCTGTTTGAACACAAAGATGCAGAGAAACTGGAAGTCCAGCCATGCAGGGAAAGTAACCAATCACATTGTTGGACACGGTATGACTGACGGTTAACCTTTTGTTTACTATCTCAGTCACCATGGTGATGGCCATTTCACGAATGTTGCCGTAGTGAGCAAATTGCCATTTTAAAGAAAGTCTTTTTTAGCTTTGGGTGATCTATGGGTTGATTTTTTCAATTCAGACTTAAACAAGGATCCTCACAATACACTTTTAAGTCAATACAACCCACCAATCTGGATCTCCGCATTCATTCTGACAGGGCTTGGTCTTGTTAATCCCAAATAGCTGCCCGTAGACGTTCCAAGATGGCGGCAGAGTGAGGGGACTTGCCTCAGATGGACTTTGCCAACACTGAGTGCATTTAGGCATTTAGCGGCACCACCTCACTGTCAACATCAAGAACCTCAGCCCTGCGTTTACCCCCACACACAGTTTACACCATCTCACCCCCTGTCTCCACCATCCCCTGCTCAGGTGCGTCTACTCACCCACTTGTCCAGTGGCACCTGGGACAGGCAGCCCGTGCCCTGGTACAAGTCTAGACTCAGCTGGTCCAAGCTCAGCTTCTCCTGAAGGAAGTTGCCCAGATAACGGTGCAGCAGGTACCTACAGGCCCGTTTCTTGATGGACTCAGAGAATGGCCAGGGCATGGTGGATGATGGCTAAGTTTCGGGTTTTGGTTAGGATAAGAAGTCACAGCCAGGTCAAGAGTACTTCCACTTCCAGTAGTGGGAAAGTGCAATGCTGTCCTATTCGGTGCTGTTGCAGAGGGTTGTCCGGGAGATGCTTATGATGAGTCTATGGCACGTACCACCAGCCAACTAAACCTGATCTTCCTGCACATAACAAATCTAATTCTAATCGTGCGATACAGGGTAATGTTAGCTTGCTAGCTACTTACCTTATGCTAGGCCGTTTATTGGGCCTCTGCAAGCGAGCTAGAGATTTCTAAGCAGATGCCGGTCCGACAAGCTAGCACTCGTGAAGATTAGGGCGCTATTGCACTAACGTTAGCTAGCTTAGTCAACAGCGACCATCACTGACACTGTACAGTAGCTGGCTTGGCTAACTCTCGACAACTAACAACCGACTTAAAAGTTGCACAAATCGACAGGTCGCTGGTAACGTTACTCCTACATGCACTTACTGTCTTGAATCCAACCATCTAACGGCTATGTATAGTCATTTAGCGCACCAGCCGTCTTGGAATGCTGTACTCTGCACTGATGCTATGATTTATTATGCTCGCCTGTTTGTTTACACAACACATAGTGGTTTCAGATGGACAATTGACATTACAACAAGAATTACTTTTTTCGGTCCCTAACGTATACGTCACCTCTCCACAAATAATGTTGAGCAACGACGACAGCAGCGGGCACAGCCTAGCTTTATGGGAAAATTGAACCTTCAAGTAACATCATCAGTTTCGTAATATAACATCTAATATTCTACATGTACGCCAAATAAAGACATCGAGTACTTCAATAAGATGGAAAACAGAATGCAAAACGGACAAACACCACATTGACACAGCAGTAAACGGATGGACATCTCTCACCGATTGCCTGTATTGTTTACAAACACTTTCATGACTCCGCACACAGACGCGTAACTGAATACCATGGGCGCCTGCACGCATGCTCGCTTCTTCTTCTGATGTTGCCGTAAAAACACCATTCATTAACGCCGTCTGCGGGCCTGGAGTGTGGGATGTTAGTGTATCGAACAAAGTCAAAAGGCAAAGTCAGCTTTATTGCCAAATACCCCACATGTATACAGAGGAATCGAGACTCGTTTCTCGCTATCCCACAATGAAGAAAATACATTTTGCAAGACATTTCCAAAAACTAAATTAAAAAGTTGATAAGGACATATTTTCTAATACTAAACTGTAAATTGCATAACAGATAGAAAACACTCCCCAACAAGCATATCATAAGACAAAAACATACACGAATTTCACAAGCAGCATTTTTTTTTTTTGCATGATGTGTTAGTGCAGATAGTCTATACTCTTTTGAGACAAAAAAGACAGCACACAACAAACAACGTCCTAATGACTGCCCTCTTATGTAATAAAGGGATGAAGAGGTGGGAGAAGACCACCTTCTACTAAAGATTCCCTGGCCAACTCTACGCGTCATGTGTGTCTTGGTCGCATCCCGGGAAAGTTTGACTTTAACACTTCTAAAATGTGTTAAATGTACATAGAGAAATATAAGCATGGTTTAGTTATGTCTAGAATGAATTCTCTTAACCCCTAGGTTAAATAAAGAATCATTAATAATCCATCCGCATTTAAAAACTGGTGAAATTCACCAGCATCGAACCCACTGGATCTGTCCCCATCAAAGATGTTCTCTCATTTTGTCACGCTGCCACCAGGGGGCACCACTTAGATCAGCCTCGGCCTCCACGGTCTGCGCAAAAGCAGCGCATCGGTGATGTGTCGTACTCTCTGGAACGAGGCGGTAGTGTACTTCTGATTTATTTACCTTTTACACCCGGAGGAGGTAAGTCCACCAACACACCGATGTATAATAAACAGTGTTGATTGCAGGTATCGCTACAACATTTCATAAATTTCCTCTATGTATCGCTTTGTGACATTCTGTACAGATGTTAAATTCTGTGTTTGTTTCTGTACTGAATGCCCTCTGAAACATTTGAAGCAGTTAGCGTTAGCTAAGGCCAGTCTGATTTGTTAATTGACGCATTTATCATCAGCAACTTTGAGAATGTATTTGTAGTTGCAGTCTGTTTGGGTAGTATTATATAGTATTATAAGCATTTAAACATATTGATATGAATGTGTCTGTACACTTTAAAGATTCTCTTACCAAACCGACGTTAACCTCTCCAGAACAGCATTGGCCACTGTTTCGTGTTAGCATTGCGCGAGGGAAATGCGTGCGTAGCGGGTTTTTAATTTTATATGCCGGGACGAGTTCAACGGATGCACCGGTTTGCTACGGTTTACTAATTTAACGAAGTGTTTTGCCACAACGTAGCGCGACGTTTTGCAACAGGCTTCTGAGGTAGTTTTCTTTCGTTTGGTGGGTGTGTTAGAAGTCACCCTATCAGCAATGAAACCCGCCGCATTAATAAAGACTCTGAACATAGTGTCCACCATCACCATTGAATGATGCGAGTGAAAAGTCCAAAAGAAAGTAATCCCCCTTTTTATATGCAGTTAATCAGGTTTGGATAAAACAGTAACAGTAATGACACTCTCAGCCCACCTCTGTTTCTATTGAATTAAATGTGTAGCTAAGTTTCATGCATCTTGAACCAGACTTGTTTGGTTTTTACACAGGCAATGGAGGTGGACTGCAAGCTGGAGGACCCAAGGCCCCCGTCAGAGGAGAGCTGCGTGCAGCTAGGCGATGTGAAGGACATGCGGCTGGAGGCCGAGGCAGTGGTCAACGATGTCCTGTTCGCCGTTACACACATGTGTGTCTCTCAGGCGCTCAGCAGCAGTCTAGATGTGGCGTACATCAACACGGAGATCCGAGAGGGCAACCGTTACTGCCTGGAGCTCAGTGAGGCGGGGCTTAGGGTGAGAAAAGGGAGGAGTGTATGGTGTGGGGGAGG
This sequence comes from Tenualosa thibaudeaui, assembly GCA_027481765.1. Lineage (NCBI taxonomy): Eukaryota > Metazoa > Chordata > Actinopteri > Clupeiformes > Clupeidae > Tenualosa > Tenualosa thibaudeaui. Next base: position 7,034,365 of record JAIFZK010000068.1, on the reverse strand, counting down.
GGTTTTGAGTGAAGAGGGGATGAGCTTATTGCGAGTGCTGAGTCCCATCATAAGAGCACTGTGTACTGTTTCTTTGTGGTGCGATGTGTATTAACAGTTCAAGAGCACTGTTACATTTTGTGGTATTGTAATATAAGTGAAACATGTATTGCATGTGGTATTATATTGTACTAACCCTGCCTACATCCTGCTGCAGGTGGTTGGTCACAGCTTTGACCAGGTAGATGAGTCTCTGTGCTGCCCGTACCACGAGACGGTCTATTCCCTGCTGGACTCGCTCAGCCCAGGATACAGAGATGCCTTTGGGAACGCTCTTCTACAGCGTCTGGAGAGGCTCAAACAGAACGCACAGTAAAAACCAGCCTGCATCATCTCCATTCCATGTGCTGCCCACCCCAGTGCTCACCTGCTCTCCTTCTGGACAGGCTGCTGGACACCTGTCGACAGGTGACCTGGTGGAGATCAGGACTAGAGAAGAATCGGCAGAGTCCGGCTACCTCGCCTTTCGAGGAGAAGAGCTATGGCTCCTGCTCTCAGTTCCTCTCCTTCCTGCTCCTGCTTCTCCTCTGGCTTCTCTGCTGTCACACCATCGCAGCTTAGCCAGTGGACTTCTGTGCATTTTTACCATCTTTATTAAACCTCACGCTCAAACATATGACTAGTTGAGGAATCAAATGGTGATGGTCAATCCTGAAGCTTTTATGCACAGCTGACCATTAGCATGTAGCAGCTAACCATTAGCTTGCAGCAGCTAGTTGTTAGCTTGTAGCTGCTAGCCATTAACTTGCCGCAGCTAGCTGTTAGCGTGTAGCATTAGCATTAGTTTGGCCTTCCTTCTCCCAGCTTTGGTGTGTGGAGTTTGCATCACTGGACTGGATGTCAGGCAGATATGTTACTTGCAGCCTTTGTGGAATGTTTTCAAAGTAGGATAGTCCGAAGCCAAAGAAGCCTAATAGGAGCTGACAGCCCTATGGAATTGTGGGAGATCATGTCGTAGCCCTATGATTTATGGGACCTGATACCCCTCTTTAGAGCCGTATGAAGTGATGTGAGATGAGATCCCAGATTAGGGCTGGTGTAGGCCTCCAGAGGGCTCTCAGTACCACATGCTTTTATATCGGAGGGCTTAGGACTGATGCAGTACCACATGCTTTTATATTGGAGGTTTAGGGTTATATTGGAGGGCTACAAATATCCCCAGTTTCATCAGCAGCAGTTTTTACGGATCTTCGGGGTAATTTCCCAAATGTGTTTACTGATATGTTAGTAAATTGTGTGTGTGGAGGGATTCTGCACTTTGTTCTATGGCTGTGTTGTGCTTTATGGCTGGGAATAGTCTTGTCTAGTCCCAGATATGACTTTTATTGACAATATTTTCAAATGCTACTGTTCTGCACATTTATGATGACAATGCTAGTTGATCACGACATATGCACACGTTAATGATGCCAGTTGTTCACATGAGAACAGCCTGGAGTTAACCCTAACCCTAACCCTAGCCCTAACCCTAACCCTAGCCTAGCCTGTGTGGAGGACATGCATCACCACTGTGTGGAGGCAGGAGCTTCCTGGGTAGAGCTGCATCATATTCACTGGAATACTGACGTGTGTGTGAGTGACAGAATGTTTGGTCAAAATGATTCATGAGTTAAAAACATCCTCCCTGAATGACACATGCATGGTGAGTAGAAGCCCAGGGGGTTTGACCTGAGCTTGGGTTAGGGTTAGCAGAGGGCTTTTTATGGGGCTTAAACGATAAGCACAGAACTCATGGAGCACGGAATGGGCGCCTGGTGGGAGGGATTGTAGAATGGATGGCCAATCATCTGTCTTTCACATGACCACATACTATGACTATCGATATACACAGCACTGTGGCAGGGGCACTGATCTCTAAAGAATATGCTACAGCATTAGGACTTCAATCCTGTATCCAGGTATTCTAGAGATCAGTTCAGCATTAGGACTTCAATCCTGTATCCAGGTATTCTAGAGATCAGTTCAGCATTAGGACTTCAATCCTGTATCAGGTATTCTAGAGATCAGTTCAGCATTAGGACTTCAATCCTGTATCCAGGTATTCTAGAGATCAGTTCAGCATTAGGACTTCAATCCTGTATCCAGGTATTCTAGAGATCAGTTCCCCCGTGCAGTGCTACACAGTGCTGCGTGATCTTGAATTCACCTAATGCTCAGACAGCAGTTCAAATCTGATTTTGTTGGCCATATCCACATTGGTTACCATGGAAGCCCAGTGCATCATTCCCAGAAATTCTAGAAACAAATAGCAGAGGGTAGAACTTGTTGAACTTTTATTTCTTCCTCAGATGGGTAGATGAAGCCGCAGCACGATTCTCAGTTAATAAGAAAGGGTTAGTGTTGAAGGACTGCCTAGCTTCACGTCTGCACATGCAGTGCAGTGGGGAGGCTTACTGGGTTTCAGACTGGTGCTGCACAAGGTAACATTCTAGATCTGTGTAACATTCTAGATTGTGTAGCCCAGAACCTCGGAAGGATTACCCATCAGCCAGTTACTTCCATTCTTCTGGATTGCACCTTGTTCGTGTTGCATTGCAAATGACAGACACTTTGAAATCCTATTGGTGGCTGAGTGGCTTGGCGGTTCCTGAGGGTATGTTCTGTGCTGCGCTCATGTTCTAGTCCTTTCTTGTGGTGACTATGCTTTTGCTAATGGAATGTTTGCAGACATCTGTATAATAAAATGGTGGATTAACAAGAGTTCTGGTTCAGTCTTCTGTGTTTGCTCTGTATTTGTTTGTCTTTAGCATGATTTGAGCTTTTCTTCTTCTGTCTGCAGGGAGGGCAAAAGACATTTCACACATAGGAATCTTTGGGAATCTTTGGGAATGATTTGTAACCAAATTCCAGAGGAGTCCATAGCTGTGATATGCAGTCATCATGCCAACTTTTGCTTCCTTGCTGACCTAAGATATCCAACAACTTCCACTGTACCAGTAGAATGACTGTACTGCTCCCCCCAGCACCACCCCACCAGTAGACTGATGACCCTTGAACCGTGTCTGTGGCTCAACAAAGCCTTGAGATCAAACTGTCCTATGATCTAAACATAATCCTAACCCTAGGTTTGACGAAGCCTTGAGATTGGACTGCAGTCTCAGTAAGACGGATTCATCATGGAGGCACCAAACCTCAACATCTCTGAACTCCAAACTCCACTCTGTTTCAGAGGAGGCCTCCAGTCTGACTAGGAACAACAGCGCTACAGCACCCAGTGCAAACTGGACCAGTATAATGTGATGACAAATGTATCAGACTACCAAGCTGTTGTTAACCAGTAGCTGTTACCCCCACCCACTACAGCATTCAGTACAAACTTGAGGAATTCATAGAAATATTCCCTAGCAGTTCTGCCCAATTGCTGAGTTGTATCTTTGTATAAAGGCCATGAAATCCTGAAAAGACAGGACTACCAAAACTTCAAAAGTAACTAAGTAGAATTATTTATTAAATGTTGGTAAAAGGCACTGATTAAAAACAAAGTGATAAAGTTGAGGCTAATGTGACAAGGCTGACTACACAGCAGTCAGACAAACACAAACACGGTGAAACAAACATACAAAGCCTGTGGGAATGTTGAAATTCACAACCAGTGAGTAAGAACACATTGATTTCCAGTTCAACCTAGGCACACACTCCCAACAATGCCACAGACACACACACAACTGTTAATCAATCAGTCCAGTTTGGCAACAAGAATGTGTGCATTTCAGCAATACATGACAGGTTACATCACCAAACTACTCAATCCCATAAACAACATGGATTGTGTTAAAATCTACACGTGGAAATAAAAATTTTAATTTAAATCTTAAAATCTCCATCCATACAAAACTGAGAGCCCTTCGGTGTCCTCCAGACATGGATGCCTTCTGCACTGAACCACGACCCTCCACTCTTCTGATCAACTCAGCTGACAATCTGCACAGGGAACTGGATGCAGAACAGGTCCTTTCCAGCGTCATCCCTGAGCTCCCACTCCACCACCAGTTTGATCTACGAAGACACAGAGCGTGAGAGACTCGTCACATGATGGAGGTGGTTGGTCACATGACTACTACTCACCATGGATCAAGTCAGAGACCAGGCACCATAAATTACAGAAGCTAGGGTTAGGGTTGGGTTAAAGTGGCTTCATGACTTCACAGATAGGAGAAGTTACATTACTGCCCAAATGTCCCTCACAGCGACTTCTGCACTAGAGGAGTATTAATTAACACTGCTGGATTTACTGGGCCAATCAACTATGGGGTATTTTCACAGCCCTAAGTTGTAGGAGCAGTGGTCACTAGGCTGGTACTCTAGGGGTTAATGCAGCTCTGTGTGTACATGTGTGTCTTACACTAGGATACTCGCTCTTGACTGGCAGTTGGTTGATGTAGCTGTAGGTAGTGTGGCTCTGGATGGGGCAGCTGATGCCACACTGACAGCCATCTTCAATGGGTATGGGGAAAGGGATGGGCACACCCGCAATCACCCCATGCACCACTGCCTTGCTGGTTTTACTCTCCACATCTACAAGGGTGAAAGGACAAAGATCAAGAGTCACTGACGTTGGAATCACTCAGAGAAGCTGTGCCTGATGGCTAATGTTAGAAACACTCAAGAGAGGAACTGAGACTTACTGCTGTTAAAGGTGACGTTAACGGCATAGGACTGGCCTTTGTGCAGCTGGCAGGGCTGTTTGGGGCAGGGCTGAACGTCCACCAGCACCACCTGACCGACCACTGAACCTGCAGACAGAGGCAACATCACATCAGGCCCAAAATCTCACAAACATGCTGCAGCTGAGATCTATTTTCACAGAAAATGAACAGAAACCCAAAGCAGAATGAACTCAATGTCACTGCAGGTCAGGAGACTACAACCCAAACAAAACAAAACCAGCACTGCATTATATGGGTCAAGGCCAAAACAAAACTGGCCCATCTGCAATAAAACAGATAAGCCTGATAACTACATTTCAGAGTTTAACAGTCTCCCAGTCTCACTATCAGGCACCTATTCAGCACAGCTAACGTTAAAAGAACAAGTGGCGTTTTACATGACTGTTGTGCGGAAAAGCCATTTTTACTTACCACAATCCAGAAATTTCACATGCTCGGCGTACGCAAGAGCGAGGAAAGGGAGCAGGAAGACACACACTTGGCGAGACGCCATTTCTCAGAGTGGTTACCTCAACAAGAGCTCACTGGGCAGCAGGAAAAGAGTGTCTGAGAGAGTTGTTTGCGGATGACATCTGACACAAGCTGTACTTTGAGTCTTATATTTAAAACAATCCCGTCCGATCATATGACTGAGGTGACGAAACTCCACACTCCGCCCACGGACTTTGATGTCACAGAAAGGCTAAACCTACTTGAATCCAATCACAAGATTCTGTCAATGTATACAATGCCTATTGTAACTGAAATGGGAACAGTCAACTAGAGCTCATTGATTAAGTCTCCATAAAGTGATAAAGAAGTTTTGAAACATACCAGTCGAATTGATCACTTCACCAGCTCTCGTCAGAACACTCCCGTCGGTAACGACTTCCTGGTTATCCCAGGTCGCCAGTAGAGTGACGCACATTTACGCAGTGCCGTCCACTGAGCACTCTGATGAGAGGGGCTTAGTTATGGTTAGATTCCAAATTGCCATCTGTCGGTGGATTTGTCATCCTCGCTTCCGCTTCCTCTTTGTTATACTGGCCCATGTAGAGTCCATTGGATATCGGTTCTTTTTGAGTAATGCGCACGTCTGTCGTCTATGTGTAGGCTAAATTATATTCTATGACAAGAGAGATTATTAGTTAATAATTAAAGTTTTTTTCTGCAAAACTAACAAGGAATAGCCCAGAAAATACACTAATAGCAACTTCCAAAGTAATATCACAGCTGGTTAAACTTTCCCCCAATGTTAGGCATTAATAAATGTATGTTAGTCTGTCGTAGACAAGAGATCTGCCGCATCAAGACCATGGGAATGGGAACATTCTGTTTCAAATTCCGTAAAAACGTCCATCTGTATCAATACAAACGGAATAGGCATCGCAAAAACTAAAAAATAACTACCACAAGTAAAACATTTAATTAATCCAGGTGACATCTAAATAGCCTCGGTCTATTAAACATTTTTTCTCTTATCAACCTAGCAGTGAAAGCTTCTAAGTTTATCAAGTCGTGTAAAGAGAATATTATTAAAAAAAAACACATTTCAGCATTGACATAGCCTATTTTTTGCAGATGTATACACCTAGGCTGATAATAGGCTACTAAATTCGATTGTAGGCTAGGCCATGGGCTATTTTCATAATTATATATATATAAAAAAGAAAGACACACTTATTTTTTAAGTATGGTATGTCATGCAAGGATTTTGAGGGCGAGGTAGGGTAGTTGGTGGATCAGCTGGCTGCCATTTGTCACTTCCTGAACGTCACTTTCGGTATCCTGTATGCCTACGGTAACTGGCTGTCAGGGATCTAACCCCACTGGCCCTGATGGGCGTGCGATGACCCAATCACATTAATCATATTAAGACGGCAACGAAAGAGTCTGAATTCCCTTAGCCAATCATATTATCAGGAATCTAGAGGGTTGCTCCTGCCGAGAGGAGTTTGTTGTTATGGAAGATGTCTCTTGTTCGTAGCATGATGCTAAGTGCTACTAGGACAAAAGTATGGAGCGTTGGAAGGTGAATAGTGAAATGACCCCATTTTCTTTAGGTACACGGAGTACTTGTTATACGACGACAATAAAACGTCGTTTTTCTGGCTTGTAGGATTTGATGATAGGATTTGCGTTGTGAAGTTAGCTTTCATAACGGCACTATCGCTAGCTAGCCAACACACGTCACTTTGGTTAAAGCAAAGACTTAAACTGTATAAGGATTCAGATGTCGACTGCATACCGTCATTGAGTTCATAGTTCACACCTTATGTCGGAGAATGTTTATGATTCTTATAATTGGCCGAAACTGAACATGTTTCTATGCTTATTTCCTTTCTAACATTTATTGACCAGAAAGTAAAGTGCTTATTACTTGACGGACTGCAGACTATGATGTGTCTTCAATGTACGGAATAAGCATTAACATGATATGAAATAATAATGTGTCGACCTAACGGACTCTTTGCTCCTCAGGGCGTCTTCGGCGCTTCTGCACGCGGCTGGCGCGTCGGGCAAGGCGCTAGTGCTCGTGCGTCCTCCGCATATGGCCCCGCTGGTGTCCGCGTGCCAAGCGCAGTATAGCAGCGCGTCCGCGCCGCAGCCCGCGCTGGAGGAGCGAGTGAGGCTCAGCGAGTCGTGCGTTAAGGTGAGCGGAAGGTGAGCTGGGCAGAATGCCGGTCTGCCCAGAGGAACATAATCGGCCTCACTGACATGAACATTTAACTGAATATGGTTGTCCAGGCTACTGTAGTTTGTTTGTGTGTGTGTGTGTGTGTGTGTGTGTGTGTGTGTGCTTGTGTGAGTGTATCTGTGTGTGTTTCCAGACTACTGAGGTGTTCCATAATACTTTGTGTTGTAGCGTCTGGCGGAGATCATGGAGAAGGGCGAGTATCTGCGCATCTCTGTGGAGGGTGGAGGCTGTTCAGGCTTTCAGTACAAGTTCTCTGTGGACAGCACAAGGAACGAGGACGACAGGTACACACACACACACACACACACACACACAGGCTCAGCACAAGGAACGAGGACGACAGGTACACACACACACACACACACACACACACACACACACACACAGGCTCAGCACAAGGAATGAGGACGACAGTTACACACACACACACACACACACACACACACAGGCTCAGCACAAGGAACGAGGACGACAGGTACACACACACACACACACACACACAGGCTCAGCACAAGGAACGAGGATGACAGGTACACACACACACACACACAGGCTCAGCACAAGGAACGAGGACGACAGGTACACACACACACACACACACACACACACACACAGGCTCAGCACAAGGAACGAGGATGACAGGTACACACACACACACACACACACACACACACACACACACAGGCTCAGCACAAGGAACAGGACGACAGGTACACACACACACACACAGGCTCGGCACAAGGAACAGGACGACAGGTACACACACACACACACACACACAGGCTCAGCACAAGGAACGAGGACGACAGGTACACACACACACACACACACACACACACACACACACCCACCCTCAGCACAATGAAAGAGTACGACAGGTACACACACACACACACACACACACAGGCTCAGCACAAGGAACGAGGATGACAGGTACACACACACACACACACACACACACACACACACACACACAGGCTCAGCACAACGAAAGAGTATGACAGTTACACACACACACACACACACACACACACACAGGCTCAGCACAAGTAACAAGGACGACAGGTACACACACACACACACACACACACACACAGGCTCAGCACAAGGAACGAGGATGACAGGTACACACACACACACAGGCTCAGCACAAGGAACGAGGACGACAGGTACACACACACACACACACACACACACACACACACACAGGCTCAGCACAAGGAACGAGGACGACAGGTACACACACACACACACACACACACACACACACACACACACTGGCTCAGCACAAGGAACGAGGACGACAGGTACACACACACACACACAGGCTCGGCACAAGGAACGAGGAGGACAGTTACACACACACACACACACACACACAGGCTCAGCACAAGGAACAGGGACGACAGGTACACACACACACACACACACACACACACACAGGCTCAGCACAAGGAACAGGGACGACAGGTACACACACATACACACACACACAGGCTCAGCACAAGGAACGAGGACGACAGGTACACACACACACACACACACACACACACACAGGCTCAGCACAAGGAACGAGGACGACAGGTACACACACACACACACACACACACACACACAGGCTCAGCACAAGGAACGAGGACGACAGGTACACACACACACACACACACACACACAGGCTCAGCACAAGGAACGAGGATGACAGGTACACACACACACACACACACACACACACAGGCTCAGCACAAGGAACGAGGATGACAGGTACACACACACACACACAGGCTCAGCACAAGGAACGAGGACGACAGGTACACACACACACACACACACAGGCTCAGCACAAGGAACGAGGACGACAGGTACACACACACACACACACACACAGGCTCAGCACAAGGAACGAGGATGACAGGTACACACACACACACACACACAGGCTCAGCACAAGGAACAAGGACGACAGGTACACACACACACACACACACACACACACACACACACAGGCTCAGCACAAGGAACGAGGATGACAGGTACACACACACACACACACACAGGCTCAGCACAAGGAACGAGGATGACAGGTACACACACACACACAGGCTCAGCACAAGGAACGAGGACGACAGGTACACACACACACACACACACACACACACACACAGGCTCATGTGAAATAACCCACACCTTGTGTAGTAAATCAAATACAAGTAAATCTCATTCAAGTGTAAGTGTGTCTGTGTGTGTGTGTGTGTGTGTGTGAAAATGAGATGTTTTCTTCAGGGTGTTTCAGCAGGGAGGTGTGTGTATGTTATTTTCTTTCTATCTCTCTGTGCCCAGACTGTTTCAACAGGAAGCTCTGTGTGTGTGTGTGTGTGTGTGTGTGTGTGTGTGTGATTTAATCTCTTTCTCTCTCTATTAGAGCTGAAACAATTACTTGAGTGACCTTAAATAATTTGGACTTTGTTTAATTCGTACATACATACAAAACTGCTTTTTCTCTCTACCCTGGGTGTTTGCGTAGGATGGTGTGTCTGTGTGTGTGTGTGTGTGTGTGTGTGTGATATGTTCTCTCTCTCTCTCTCTGCCCAGGGTGTTTGAGCAAGATGGCGTGGGGGTGATTGTGGACCAGGAGTCTCTGGAGTTTGTAAAGGGCTCGACGGTGGACTTCACCCAAGAGTTGATCCGCTCCACTTTCCAAGTGCTGAAGAATCCTCAGGCTGACCATGGCTGCTCCTGCGGCTCCTCCTTCTCCGTCAAGCTCTGATCTTTTATGCCTCCTGTCAGATGGAGGTCGGGGGTCATGGACAGCCCAGGGGCCACAGCGAACCTGTCAGCCAGTAAACGCCCATCCCAGTTGCTCTGGAGGCAAAGAGAACCTGTTTCCACCTGGAGGAGGATTATTTTTTTTCTCATCCTGCCCTTTCATATCAAGCAGCACTTATCTATTTAGTGACCGATGTACCTTAACGTGTCATCAGTAATTGCATCAGTACATTTCCAGTAGCCAATATGCATCAGAAAGACTATAGTGTCAGTGCTTTATAAAGTATGTGGTCTCAGACTGCGAGGTAAATCACTGTTCTCAGTACATTCACAGGAAGTGGATTGATCACTAAGCTCCGCCTCTGGTGAGGCAGGTGTGAGGAGTGTAGATATGAAAGTGTGTAAATAAATAAATAAATAAATAAATAAATAAATAAATATACATGCAGTAATAAAGTGTGAACACAGACTCTCTCTTTGTTGTTTGTTCAAACTATTCTCATGAACACCTGCTTATTCACATTGGCAGAACCGTAGGACTATGCTGGATACGTCACAGAAGTACTAAGTCACATCATACTACATTTAAAAGACTTACCTGAGGGCTACACTAGATGTGTTATGGAAGCATTAAGTCAAACCATTTAAAAATTACTTTGTAAGCACTGGGATTTTTTTTAGAATGTTCTCTGTGCTGCCTTGTCTGGTGTAATCAGTTCCATTGATTATAGTGGAAGCTACAGCAGATGTATCTTTGACTGAACGTATCTGTAACATATCTTCTGTAGCCTCTGTAAGTCTGGCTTTTGGTTATAAGTCTGGCACTCTAACAGGGAGGCTACACCAGATTCAATACTAATGCTTTCATGACGTATCCAGTTTAGTCCTACGGTCAGAGTACCATTGAAGCTTTACTTTTCAAATGTGTGAAGCATTCAGTGGTCAAAGCATCACAGGGCACAGCATCACATTCCTGATCAGTAGCACCTGCTGCTTAAAGTGAAGTAGGTGCTCCCATGACAACATATGTTCCCAGTAGAGAAACTGATCCATACGCACAATCAAAAGGGTTGGGTTGAGTTCAAGATGCATGATGATGATATACTTTATCGTCAGTCAGTCTAAAATTCTCTTTACGTCTCTTGGTTGCTCATTTGAGACATAAATATCTACAAAATAGATAGCACCTAATGATCACACTATGTAAATACAGAAAAAGAAGTCCCCAAGACAAACAAATACTCAAATACTGGTCCCCCAGATTCAATTCAATTCAGTTTTATTTCTACAGCGCCTTTTACAATAGTATTGTCTCTTGGCGCTTTATAGAAGGAGCACCCAAGAGCAACAGGGGCAGGAAAAACTCCCTTATGTTTAGTTAGTCTAGGAAGAAACCTTGGGCAGATCCACGACTCAAGGGGCTAACCCAACTGCCAGGGGTCATGCAGAAAAATTACAATCAGTAGGAACCATGACAGACTACAAGTTGTCTATGGTTTTAGCTAAGGATCACAATAGTTCCAGAGTATTATCCCACTTTACATTACATGGTAGTCAGTCCATAGGTGGTTATCAGGAATTATGGCTGGACAATGTAGCAGCAGCCAAACATAGTGTTAAACTCAAGGAGTGAGATGGGTCATGGGGGTAACAATAAGGCTTCATTTGACAGTGCCATTGTGAGGGGGGTCAGTCACAAAGCCTCAGGGAAGTGTCTATCAGTCCTGACATGGGCGTCCCGTAGTGTTTGTTGCAGTCCACTCGGGGGGTGAGGAGTCTGCCGGAAGGAGGCAGGGATGACGCTCAGCAGAGAGGATTGTGGACAGAGGAAGCAAATGATTTAGGCCAGGCTCACATATCAGTGAGTAAATGTCCCATTTGTGAATATGTATGTATATAAGTAGAGAGAGAGAGGGGAAAGAGAGAAAGAGTTGTACGGCGTGACACATGAAGCTTTTGTGGCGGCACTAGGCAATAGCAGCATAACTAAGGTATGATGCGTGGCAACCCAGCACCACTGCAGGGATGGTCAGTGGCCGCCCCTCACAACTGGGGGCACAGCAGAGGCAGACCCTCCCAAAAGACCCATGAGAAGTGATGATTTGCCAGCACCATCCCTAACTATGGGAAACAGTAAAGAGGAAGGTTTTAAGTCTAGACTTAAAGGTATTGAGAGTGTCCGCTTGTCGAATGTGGGGGGGGGATTATTCCACAGGAGGGGTGCACGGTAACAAAAGGGTGGGTCGACGGGCTGTGCCTTTGTAGATTACACTGGGAATTGGGTAATCCGCACGCTGGTAGCGTGGCCTTGACAGGTACGGCCGGAACATCCTCGTGGAGGTGGCAGGACAGTGAGCATTCGGGCAAAACTCAGGTAGAGAGACAGGCTGGTAACAAGGAGCAGGTGGAGGCAATGATTGAGAAATTAGAGGGAGGAGCTAGTGAGGTAGTGACGGGCGTGGCACATGATTGAATGGTGCAGTGTGGTAGACAGTTGTCAGCGCAGGGTGAGACCATGACATCCTCAAAGGATAGGAACTTTTTTACCCAATATTTCGTAGGTGGAAAATATGTTTAAATATTCAAATACATATTTGAAATATGTTTTCCATGACTATTTAGAGAGAGGTCCTGGTCAATAATTACCCCGAGGTCTTTAACTTTTGTGTTACATGACAGTGAAGGGGTAGAATGTTGTTCAGCTGCTTAGGGCCAATCATCATAACTTAGGAAATTATTAGTCATCCAGGTTTTAATGTCTTGGAGGCAGATGAAAAACAAGGCAAGACCAAGACAAACAAATACTCAAATACAGGTCCCCCAACACTGCCCAAAGAATTCCACTGATCCAGCCCTATGTGTGGAAATCCTTCAGGCAAATCAACATCCGCAAGCAGCAGGGCCTGATGGGATGCCAGGTCGTGTAATCAGAGCATGCTCAGAGCAGTTGGTGTGTTTATGGACATTCAAACTCTCTGTCCGTGTGCATTGTGCCATGCAAGAGCCTCAAAAATTGGTCTGCAGACAGATCAACTGATGATCACCACCATACTGCATTCCTTCCTGACATCTGGAGAAGAAGGACATTTATGTAAGGATGGCGTTTATAGACACCACTGTCCCCACTACTTAACTGCAAGCTCAGGAGTCTCGGCCTACACACCAGTCTATGCAGCTGGATCCTGGACTTCTTGTCAGGGCGACGGCAGGTGGTGAGAATGGGCTCCGTCATTTCATCCTCCTTGACCATCAACAGGGTTGTGTGCTGAGCCCTCTCCTTTACTCCCTGTATACTCATGACTGTATGTAGCTCTTATATGGTCATTAAGTTTGCTGATGACATCACTGTAATTGGTCTGATTACCAACAATGCTGAAACAGCCTACAGAAGAGAAGTTTGACCAGTCTTACCCCATTACCATCACCGATGATCCTTTCACACACATTCATTCATAAAATACCAGTATTCAATAACCCAGGGTTAATCTGGACCTGGATCATCACATATTCAATCACCCTCTGGACTGATAAACAAAAGAGTGTTTAAATTGAAATTTCCTTTTGGATCATTAAAGTATCTATCTATCTATCTATCTTTAAATTTTGATCTTTGTAGTTTTGCTTTATTTTGACTGACTGGCTGTGCTGCAATGGAGCGTGATGCTCTGAATCACTGATGTGGCCATTAGCTCCAAAGGACTGGAACCACCGAAGGATTAAATACGCTGATTTGTTTTTGCAGATCAGCTTTATACGAGTGGTCATTACACTTGGACTTGGTTTATGTCAGCTTTGTGAATCTGTTTTCCAAATATAATTTCCACTATCTTCAGTGTTATTAATAAGTTATCACACCATTCAACTAGCCAGTCCACATTGTCTTGATAAGAGTGTAGGATCCTCATAGTCTGTAAACAGGGCCAGTAGGGTGGAGTCTGAGTATTTCAAAAGAAACTGATTTGACTTGTGCAGTCACAGCTAAGAGATCATTGCTTGCTGTCTGTTTTATTTGAATCCCAACCTCATTAAATGTACATAAATATGAGATTTACTGGAGGTGGATACCTGTCTTTAATGCAGCAGGTTTGGGTAAACATCAGTGCTGATACGATGACCCCTTTAACACACCCACCAAATGAAAGAACAAATTCAGTAAACCATAGCAAACTGGTGTGGTGTTGAACTTGCCCCAGATGCCCCAGATGACCAAAACGGTGCATGTTCTACTCTAATCTGAACTGTGCTGAACTCTCCCCTGATGAGTCACTGGGCCTTTATGTGTTTATGAAAATCTTTAGTTTATTATCATTTCACAAAATATACAAAAGAATGGCTTTACAAATATTTACATTGTTAATATGTAAATTATAGTATGCACCAAACACAATTTGCATTATTATTATGAACTTAAAAATAACTGATTAAAAAATCTTTTTTGCACTCTCATGAATATCCATTTGACTCTTGTGAGCACATTCCTGCTGACATCCCTGGGTTCTAGGGTTAGGGGTTAGGGACACATACTGGCATAGGATCAGTGCAAACCCATTAGTCTAGGGTTAAGAACAGGGCTAGTTAACCTAGGATCAGTAGAACATAATCCTGGGGTCAGTTAACATCATAGAACATTAACCCTGGGGTTGTATAAACCAGCCCAATGACTGGGCTAGTTAATCTAGTCAAACATTAACCCTGGGGGTCAGGGTTAATCAGCCCAGAGGATGGGAGAGAGGAGGTGTCTCCAAGTGAACCCCAAACCCTTGACCCACCTGGCCACCTGGATAAACACCAAACACATACACATATACACAACATACAGCCTACATCCAGGCCTCAGACAGGCCCTGTCAACATGAGGCCAATTATGTCAGGGCTTGATGCTTCAATTGTTCTGAAGATCCAATCAGGTGATTAAAACTTCAACAAATGAATCATAAATCAATCATTCTATGATGGAGCTTTGTGATCCACTAATCTAATTGGCGAATTATGACAGAATATCAGCACTCAGAGAGACCTGGAAGTACATATTCATGCGGAGGGAAAGGAACAGCCAATAAGCTTGTCCGCTGGAAATCCATCAGCCGATAGTCTGTTTGCAGTGGTCCTGTGCGCACATGACTATACTGTACCTATGGGGTAACCATAGTAACCATACCCAACTCTAACTGCTGACTTTCATCTGACTTCATGCCTAACCCAGGGACGTTATTCTTCAAAACACATACTGTACTTGTCCACATAAACACATGTACACATACCTGTACACACACATACACAAATAAATACATACACGCACACACACACACAAAACAAAATGTATCTGAATTCATGTCTGGTTCAGTGAGATGACTGTCCAACCCTGAGGGTAACATTCCCAATGCCATACCTCATATTCCAACCCAGTATTCCCACTCCGACCCCCAGCCCAACATTCCCATGTCTCACGTGTCCTACCCGGCTCATGAACAGGTTCTCATCTCGTCCAATCCCAGTCAGAGGTCAAGTTCTAGAAAGTAATTACTAAATTCCATTGCATTCTTCTACTCTTTCCCCCAAAAAGGTTCAAAATTCAAACTCAATACAGTGGGAGGGTCTGCCCTCACACACAAATATCACATAAAGACACACACACACTCACACACACACTCACACACACACTCACACTCAGGAGAAGCGCAGACAGGTGTGTTTTCACTCTCTGTCAGCTAGGAGGTCAAAGGTTGGATGTGAGAGTGGTCTCTGGACACCACTGGAGCACAGTGAAGCGGTCTGGCTGGAGCACAGTGTGTGTAGTGTGTGGAGTGTGTGGAGCGTGTGGAATGTGTGGAGCGTGTGGAGTGTGTGGAGCGTGTGGAGTGTGTGGAGCGTGTGGAATGTGTGGAGTGTGTGTAGCGTGTGTAGCGTGTAGAGTGTGTTTAGTGTGTGGAGCGTGTGGAATGTGTGGAGTGTGTTTAGCGTGTGGAGTGTGTGGAGCGTGTGGAGTGTGTTTAGTGTGTGGAGCGTGTGTAGTGTGTGGAGTGTGTGGAATGTGTGGAGTGTGTGTGGAGTGTGTGTAGCGTGTGCAGCATGTGGAGCGTGTGGAGTGTGTGTGGAGTGTGTGGAGTGTGTGTAACGTGTGGAGTGTGTGGAGCGTGTGTAGCGTGTGGAGTGTGTGGAGCGTGTGTAGCGTGTGGAGTGTGTGGAGCGTGTGGAGTGTGTGTGGAGTGTGTGGAATGTGTGTAGTGTGTGGAGCGTGTGGAGTGTGTGGAGTGTGTCTAGTGTGTGGAGTGCTTTGGCATGGTGATCTGAGAACAACAAGGCCACAGGAGTGACACACACACTCACACACACACTCACACACACACTCACAGGAGAAAATACAAAAAGCTCACAGCAATTTACTGACCGCATGGTCAGGACATTTTAAGGCTGGTCAGATTCAATAAGCTACACACTCTGAGGTGTGTGTGTGTCCATTAGATAGAGAGTTCTACTGTGATGCGAGATCAAAGATTCACAGCAAGATGAGCTGCAAAGTTTTGGACAGCATTTTTCTAAGAATGAACACACACACACACACACACACACAAACACACACACACACACAAACTGTTTAAGGGAAGGGGACTCAGATCACACTGACAGCACCAATGTTCTTTTGACAGCAGTTTCCACAGTAACACAGACACTGGACCAGTAAAATGTATGCTAGCTAGCCTAGTGGTGTGTTTGTGTGT
>JAIFZK010000068.1:7010000-7012500 GCA_027481765.1 Tenualosa thibaudeaui | reverse complement strand
GTGATGGAGTTTTCATATGGAATAATTTTTACCTTTAAAATGATTGTTTCATCTAAAGCATTGTATTAAAAAAAAAATTCCAAGCTGAGTAACACTATGAAATATAAAATCATGCTATTGCACAATATAGTCTAATTAAAAAATCTCGACAGTAATGTCTTGTTCTGATGATTGTTCGTTGGCTAAAGGGTTAAACAGCTTTCTATCAGCTGGGAAGTTCTTAGCAGTTATTTCGGTAAGCCTAATACTAGCTTGCTAGCATTCTCTTATTACCCCTGTATTTAGCACCTTTGTTAGCTAGCTCTATGCTAACAGTCGATAATAAACGGTAAAAGTGACGTCGTTTACTTTACCTGGTCGTCCTCATTGCTCCATTACATGTTCACAGTGTTTGGTATTTCCTGGATGAATATGAATCCCTATTTGGGTCATATTGCTGTTGTAACTACTGTTTGTGAGCCATTAAGTATTTGGGTCATATTACTGTTGTAACTACTGTTTGTGAGCCATTAAGTTTTGCTCGAGTGGCAGTAAAACGCCCAAGCCCATGCCTGGGTTAGGAAAAACAACTTAAAGCACACATTTAAGGGAGCTTCGTTTTTCAAGTCTGCTAACTACTTGTTCATCAATAAATTGACACCATCCGAACATTTGGAGTGCTTAATATCATAAAATGGGGGTTAATATCATAAAATACAACTAGCTAGTAGCCTTAACCTGTACTTAGCCTTACCATTACCTTCGATTTCACTGGACTATTTTCATGCGGCCAGCATGAGACTTTGTCACCATTTTTTTCCCTTGTAATTTAGCTAAAAGACCAAGTCCTATTCTGGTGTTCTGATTTCAATAAGATAGGCTATTGTCCAAAGTAATGACAGGTTAAGATCACAGACATGTCCACAAGTCAACAATTCCTCAACATTAAAGAAGTGCTGAAGTGACAAGTAACATTTAAGTTGACTTTTTATTGTGAGTTAAAAAAAAACATAAAACAGCATAAGTATCCAATCATATGAGTAAGGGCAGAGTATACATATGGGTCCCTGGACAGAGTAAGGTTGATGGTCATATGACGAGTAAGGTTGGTCGCCTAAACAGGGAAACGGGGAAAGTGAAAACATTTCAACTGAGTTCAGGGACATCTACGTGGAGTTATGAGAGGCTACATAATGTAGAAACAGTGACATATACAGATTCAATTGTGTTAATTTGGTAACATTAACAATGCAAGTATACATACATATACATTGACAGTCCCAAGTGTGAGTTTAGTAATATAAACCAGTGGCCAGTGAAACTACGGTGGCATATGCACTGTCCATAGCAGGTTCAAATAGTGATGTTCTCTGTTGAAGCATTAGTTTAGTCATACTAGTTTATTGTTGACAACACAAACTTTATGGACACTCCTTACACACCCAAGGGCACATGCACCACAGTGAATGAGTTGGACATTCAAACTTAAGAGTTGAAGACAAGGAGAAAGGCTAAGCAAACAAATGGCTTAGAGCAGTCTGGCCTAAGTGTCACGGGACAGTGTGGAGATGACACTGGTCAAGAAGCAAGTGGCACATCCCAGCAAACAGTCAGTACAATTACCTACCAACTCTCTGCCACTTTGGCCAGTTCCTACCCAGGACCAACTTCCCACCGCCCCTTCTGGTGAAAGTCACTGCTGCTGATATGAGGAAAAACAAACCATTTAGCATTAATAGCATTAAGTAACAAGCACATAGTATAGCAAACTTACAGTCCTGCAAAACTTGTAACCAATCACACACATTGCCTGATCCAAGACATTAAAAATGCAACTTAATCAAATATACCTCTCAGTGGGACACTGAAACAGGTAACTATGTGTGTAAACCTCAGAGAGGGCAAATGAGGGATGATGGTTTAATTTAGGGGTCTCCAACAGGTAGCTCGGGAGCAACCAGTAGCTCCTCACCTGCTTAAGAGTAACACTCTGAAGGGTCCAATGAAATGTAAAATCTCATAACAAACACAAAAAGTTAACCTGTTAAAAATGTCTGTGAAATGAAATTTAAAAACATCCTTCCCTGTCTGGTACAAAATGATTCTCTCACAGATATACCATTCTTTGATGTTTAGTATATACTGGATTTGGCTGTAGCTATGGAACAAAGGGGCCAATAAAGATCAGGAAATATATTTCTGCCCACAAATTTAGATTTTACACTTCAGAAGAGCACTCTGCGTTGTAAGTGTGTAAGATTGTAAAGGATGTTACATTAATAGTTTTAGCAATAATACTGATGTAAACAGTTGTTGAGCAGCTTGACCACAGTGATTTGTCAAAGTAGCTCTCAGATAAAAAAATGGTTGGAGACCCCAGCCCAAGAGAAATTAGCATTCACTGTCAACAAGAAGGGTTATGAAATATCTGTCGTTATTTACACGTGAGCAATCTATTTTGTGCAGCTAGCTCGCTAACTTTACCAGTCAGAACAGGGTTAACATTAATGGGCATTAAAAC
>JAIFZK010000068.1:6997500-7005000 GCA_027481765.1 Tenualosa thibaudeaui | reverse complement strand
CAAAAAGTCCTGTCTGATGTGATGTGATAGTGCAGAATGCTGTGCAAAAAGGATGTGTTGACATAGTCTAAAAAAACAAAACAGCAGCAACTTCAAAGTCTTTCAAAACATGGATGTAAGTAGGGGTGCGGGAGTGCAATACAGGGGGGGGGCAGAGAGGGGACAGAGTTCAGTTTCCTGACAGCCTGGTGGGAAAAGCTGTTTGCTAGTCTGGTGCAGCAGGCAAGGATGCTCCTATATCTCCTCCCAGAGTGTCCAGGCATTCATCAGGCAAATTCAGCCAATCCCTGCAAATTCATCACAGCCTTGCAATTCTGACCTGATTCTAATCATTGGAACTTTTCTGATTCTAATCATTGGAACTTTTCTGATTCTAATCATTGGAACTTTTCTGATTCTAATCATTGGAACTTTTCTGATTCTAATCATTGGAACTTTTCTGATTCTAATCATTGGAACTTTTCTGCAACTTTCCAAATTCATCACGAACCACTGCAGTTCCTTGCATGTAACAGACCATGACTCTAGACTCTCTCTCTCTCTCTTTCTCTTTCTCTTTCTCTCTCTCTCTCTCTCTGTGATATTACACTGTGCACATCTCTCTCTCTCTCTCTCTTTCTCAGGAGCCAGCAGGACCAGCAGGACCAGCATTTATCAGGCATTTTTGATTGCAACAATCACACAAAAGACCCACAAAATCCTGGAGGGACGGATTCATCAGCATGGGAAAGACATGATAGTGAGACATAGATGCATCCTGGTTTATATATTTATATATTTAAAGAAAAAATGGTAAAAATTCTGTGCAGAATTTGCCTGGCCGAATAGAAAGTGAGGAAACTGCTAACAGTAGAGATTGAAATTTCAGTTATCTGCTCCTCACTGCTCCTGACTGATTGAGTTCTACTGCATTAACTCAACACTCTGCTTTCATCGATTAATGGTCTCGCATTTGATGGATTAACTTGCATATAGTTGAACAGAGCCCAACTGTTGACGTGACGGAGCTACTCCAAGCCCTCGCGCCACCTTCCCAGGATACTTTGCATGACGAATGGCCGCGCTTCATTGAAAACAAACTGAAAACCTGATGTAGCCAGTGGGTCTCCACAGTAATAGAAGCAACAAACCCCTCACAGCCGAAGAGGAACAGAAAAGCACCAAGTGAGCACCTAGAGTTAACGCTAACCCTAACCTAGAGTTAACGCTAACCCTAACCTAGAGTTAACCCTAACCCTAACCTAGAGTTAACGCTAACCCTAACCTAGAGTTAACGCTAACCCTAACCTAGAGTTAACCCTAACCCTAACCTAGAGTTAACCCTAACCATGGGGTCAAATACACTGGGTTAGTGAGTGACCACTAGGGTATAAAATTAAAAGGCAGATGCTGCTAACGGTCATTTGACCTTGGAGTCAGATTGTTTGGTCAGATGAAATGAAAAATCACTTCTAGTAAATGAAACAAGCACACTGATGGGTGTGGTGAACCCAAGTAGGTGTGAGTGTGTGTGTGTGTGTGTGTAAGACAGAGCTGGAGTGAGTGGAGTATCTGTGTGTGTGTGACACGGCTCAAGTGTGTGTGTGTGTGTGTGTGTGTGACAGGGGCTGAGTCAGAGTGTGTGTGTGAGCATGCTGATAATGCAACAAAAACACACACACACAAACACACACATATATAAAGAGTAGCATCTCACCTGACATGTCCCCAGAGTCACCTGTAAAACATCACAAGAGCAATGAGCCACACACACACACACACACACACACACACACACACACACAATGAGCCAGTGAGTATTCCTCACACACACAGAGAGTGTGCATGAGTGTGTGTGTGTGTGTGTGTGTGTGTGAGTGCAAGTGTGTGAGTGTATGTGTGAGCGTGTGAGTGTGTGTGAGAGTGTGCATGTGTGTGTGTGAGTGTGTGTGTGTGAGAGTGAGTGTGTGTGTGAGAGTTTGTGTGTGAGTGCATGTCTGCGAGTGTGAATGTGTGTGTGTGTGAGAGTGAGTAAGTGTGTCCGTGTGTGAGTGTGTGTGTGATTAATAATCCATGTGTATGTGAGTTTGTGTGTGTGTGAGAGTGTGTGTGACATACCTACTTGGCCAGTGGCCACCACATTGGGGAACTTGGGGTGTTGATTGATGGTCAAGCAGAGAATGTCATCACTGTGTTCTGTGTAGAAGCTCTGACAAGCTGCACACACACACACACACATTATATATATATATAAACAGTACAGTATATTAACAAGTTTTAAACAATTGGGGTCTGAGATGAAAATTGAAAACCATTCAGATGTTCTCTGTTAAGCCCCTCTTCTGGGTCAGGGTTCACACAACGGGCCCTAGGCTATTTCCCTACCTTTGCTTTTCTCTTGTCTCATTCATTATAAAGGCCGTCTGCACATGCTACATCTGCACATGCTACATCTGCACATGCTACATATTGTTCTTTTCAGGACAGTCTACTATCCAGATCTGTCCGTGTTTGATGCGATACCACTTACATGTACATCGGTCTTGGTATCAAGAAAAACATATTTGTGGATTAGGTTTTGAGTTAAATATGTTAGGAAACCTGAGGGTCCCCCAGTCTTCAATTTCAAATGTAGTTTGAAATCTAATAATAAATAAAATAAGATAAAAATAAGATAAAAATAAACTTTTATCTTATTATATCTTCTTTTTCTGGCTTTTTGCTTCAGTTTAGGCCACACCCCATTGAGTGTTATTTTGTTTTGCTTGTTTTTACTGTATTATATTCAATTACCTTTTATGAGGTTTGTGTGTGTGTGTGTGTGTGTGTGTGTGTGTGTGTGTGTATGTGTGTGTGTATGTGTGTGTGTGTGTGTGTGTGTGTGTGTGTGTGTGTGTGTGTGTGTGTGTGTGTGTGTGTGTGTGTGTGTGTGTGTGTGTGTGTGTGTGTGTGTGTGTGTGTGTGTGTGTGTGTGTGTGTGTGTGTGTGTGTGTGTGTGTGTGTGTGTGTGTGTGTGTGTGTGTGTGTGTGTGTGTGTGTGTGTGTGTGTGTGTGTGTGTGTGTGTGTGTGTGTGTGTGTGTGTGTGTGTGTGTGTGTGTGTGTGTGTGTGTGTGTGTGTGTGTGTGTGTGTGTGTGTGTGTGTGTGTGTGTGTGTGTGTGTGTGTGTGTGTGTGTGTGTGTGTGTGTGTATGTGTGTGTGTGTGTGTGTGTATGTTTCTGTGCACCCACCAGTTGTGAGGTTGAGTACAATGCCCACGGATGCTGTGTGGTAGATGATGTCAGCCCCCTCGTTCAGGTAATGCACATTGTTGCGACAGTCATTACCACGGTAACCAAACACCAGCTCCAGCACAAGGTCCTAGAGACAGACAGAAAAGTGAAGGTCAAAGGTTATCTCCATGGCCACCGATGACAATGTTTATGCTATGGACCCTTAACCTGTGGCTGTACATGTGATATCAGTACCCTCCAGTCATCCTACACCTGCTTGGCTGAGAGGTGACACTATCCCTCATCCGATTGACTCTCTCATAGCAGGGCATGTCCCAAAACCTTTCAAGACATCTGTTATTAAACCATCTATTAAAAATCTAACCTTGATCCTGATGTCCTGGATAATTACTGACCCATATCTAACCTCCCATTTGTATCAAAACTCTTAAAATATAGTGTCCAAAAATACAGTGTCTAAATCCACAGCTAAATCCACAAAAAATAATATCCAGGAAACCTTCCAGTTTGGCTTGAAAACTAATAATAGTAAAAAAACTAAATCAGCCCTAGTTAAAGTCTTCAGTGACCTCCATATCTCCTCCATATATCTGACAACGTATGTCAATATTAATCCGATTGGATCTTAGAGCTGCCTTTTACACTACTGACCTTAGCATCGTACTACACAGGCTCAAACACACAATTGACATCAAAGATTCTGCATTAGCCTGGTGCAGATTGTGCCTCTCTGGTCTTTACCAGGTTGTACAAGCCCATAATGAATCATCATGCCACACCAAAGTAATGTATGGTGTACCCCAAGGCTCAGTGCTAGGGCCACACCACGGTAAAGTATGGTGTACCCCAAGGCTCAGTGCAAGGGCCACACCACGGTAAAGTATGGTGTACCCCAAGGCTCAGTGCAAAGGCCACACCACGGTAAAGTATCGTGTACCCCAAGGCTCAGTGCAAGGGCCACACCATGGTAAAGTATGGTGTACCCCAAGGCTCAGTGCTAGGGCCACACCAAGGTAAAGTATGGTGTACCCCAAGGCTCAGTGCTAGGGCCCCTGTTATTCTCCCTCTACATGCTACTCTTGGGATCTGTCATGAGGGAAACATGTCATTAGTTTCTATTCCTGACACCCAGCTATACTTTTACAATGACTTTAGGCTAATAATTAAACTTGCCTTTCTCGGGAGGCTAATGCCAGACTCTCCTTCCTAGAGGCCCTTCCTACTGACCCCTTCTCATGATGGCCTTGTCAGAATGGGTTCTACTCCATAATCGATCTCACTTCCTGACTGACATTCCTGACTGGCCGCTACTACACTGTCCAGCCAGAACTTTAGACCAGAACTTTAGACGATATAATGTTGTGGGACAATATTTAGACCATATAATGTTGTGGGACAATATTTTGGAATTATTATGATGCTCAGTCAAAACCATCGACAAATTATAGTATATCACTGATAACTAGTGACTTTTCCTGCATGACCCCAAGCAGTTGGGTTGTTACCTTGAGCCGTGGATCTGCCCAAGGTTTCTTCCTTGAATAACTACCACAAGGGAGATTATCCTGCCTCTGTTGTTCTTGGCTGCTCCTTGTTAATGTCTGTGAAGCGCCACAAGACATTTCTACTTTAAATGATGTTGTATAAATATAATTTAATTGAATTAATTGGCTGAGAGGTGACACCATCCCTCATCTGATAGACTGAGAGGTGACACCATCTTCCATCTCATTGGCTGAGAGGTGACACCATCTACAGTCTCATTGGCTGATAGGTGATACTATCTCCTGTCTCATTGGCTAAGATGAAAACTTCTCAGAGTTGCTTACTTCTATTGGTCGCTTCTTCTTGCCCACATTGTTGGTCTGTAGTTTCTCTGGGATGGGAAGAGCTCGGCTCACAGGAGGTCTGGAGAGAGGGAGAGAGAGATTGAGAGGGAAAAAGGAGAGAGGGATAGAGAGAGAGAAGAAGAGAAAGGGGAGAGAGGAAAGAGAAAGAGAGAAAAAAGGGATAGAGAGAAAAGGGAGAGGGAGAGGGACAGAAGAGAAGGACAGAGGTGAAGAGAGAACAGCAGGGAGAGAGAGAGCGAGGGAGAGAGAGAAGGAGAGAAAGGAGACGGGGGGAGTGAGACGAGAGACGGAGAGAGAGGAGTGGTAGAGAGAGCAGAGACAGATAAAGGAGAGAGAGAGAGAGTGAGAGATGAGGAGAGCGAGAGAGCAGAGACAGATAAGGAGAGAGAGAGAGAGAGAGAGATGAGGAGAGAGAGAGAAAGAGATAAGGAGAGAGAGAGATGAGGAGAGAGAGAGATGAGGAGAGAGAGAGAAAGAGATAAGGAGAGAGAGAGATGAGGAGAGAGAGAGAGCAGAGACAGATAAGGAGAGAGAGAGAGAGAGAGATGAGGAGAGAGAGAGAGAGAGAGTGAGAGTGAGAGAGAGAGAGAGATGAGGAGAGAGTGAGAGAGAGATGAGGAGAGAGTGAGAGAGAGAGAGAGAGAGAGAGAGAGAGAGAGAGAGAGAGAGAGAGAGAGAGAGAGAGAGATGAGGAGAGAGTGAGAGAGAGAGAGAGAGAGATGAGGAGAGAGTGAGAGAGAGAGAGAGAGAGAGATGAGGAGAGCGAAAGCTTTTACTGTTTTTACTTTTTGTTGAGCCCTAATTGACTAGTTTCAGCTGTATGTGTGTGTGTGTGTATGTGTGTGTATGTGTGTGTGTGTGTGCGTGTGTGTGCGTATGTGTGTGTGTGTGTGTGTATGTGTGTGTGTGTGTGTGTGTGTGTGTGTGTGTGTGTGTGTGTGTGTGTGTGTGTGTGTGTGTGTGTGTGTGTGTGTGTGTGTGTGTGTGTGTGTGTGTGTGTGTGTGTGTGTGTGTGTGTGTGTGTGTGTGTGTGTGTGTGTGTGTGTGTGTGTGTGTGTGTGTGTGTGTGTGTGTGTGTGTGTGTGTGTGTGTGTGTGTGTGTGTGTGTGTGTGTGTGTGTGTGTGTGTGTGTGTGTGTGTGTGTGTGTGTGTGTGTGTGTGTGTGTGTGTGTGTGTGTGTGTGTGTGTGTGTGTGTGTGTGTGTGTGTGTGTGTGTGTGTGTGTGTGTGTGTGTGTGTGTGTGTGTGTGTGTGTGTGTGTGTGTGTGTGTGTGTGTGTGTGTGTGTGTGTGTGTGTGTGTGTGTGTGTGTGTGTGTGTGTGTGTGTGTGTGTGTGTGTGTGTGTGTATGTGTGTGTGTGTGTGTGTGTGTGTACTGTTGGTTTTCCCCTAGACTGACTTTGTGCTACATTTTTGGTTCTCTCATTATGCTGACTTAGACCCCATTTCAATATCTATAGTGATTCAATATCTATAATTTAATTATTATCACTTTTATTCATTATTTCTAAATTGGCTGTGGCCTCCCCCTCTATGTTCAGTGGTCGAGCCGCCAATGTTACATACTGGGGACTAGTCCGCTGATCTGGACATACTGGGGACTAGTCCGCTGATCTGGACATACTGGGGACTAGTCCGCTGATCTGGACATACTGGGGACTAGTCCGCTGATCTGGACATTGGTGTGTAGCGTTTTTTCCACAGATTGGAAAAAAAACTATTTATTTATTTTTATTTATTGTTGTATTGCAATGTTTTGAATTATATGTTTGGCCTCCCCTCTATGTTCACTGTTCAAGTTGACAATGTTACAGTGTGCACAGTGTGTTTGTGTGTGTGTGTTTGTGTGTGTGTGTGTGTGTGTGTGTTTATGTGTGTGTGTGAGTTGACTCACCTGGACCCTCTGCATAGCAGTAAGAGGAAACACAGTGTTAGAACAACACACATTGCAATGCAACATAGTGTTACACAAACACACACACACACACTACACACACACACACACATATATATATATATATACATACATTATACACATAGACACACTCACGTACACACACACACACTCGCACACATACACACAAACACTCTCTGCATTTCCACTGACTGGAGTGTACACACACACACACTACCTGTGACCTACACGTGTAAAGTGTGTGTGTGTGTGTGTGTGTGTGTGTGTGTGTGTGTGTGTGTGTGGTCTACATCTGTAAAGTGTTTGGTCTACATCTGTAAAGTGTGTGTGTTTGGTCTACAGCTCTAAAGTGTGTGCAGTCTACATCTGTAAAGTGTGTGTATGGCTAGCATGTGTAAAGTGTGTGTGTGGCTAGCATGTATTGGCTTGACTCTGATTCCACAAAAATGAGGTGGACAGAACAGACTTGTGTCTTTTGTGCAGTTTTATGATATCGCCTCGAAAGAACTATTTTATATGTGACATC
>JAIFZK010000068.1:6980000-6982500 GCA_027481765.1 Tenualosa thibaudeaui | reverse complement strand
TATCCTCCAACAGCAGCCCTGGAGGAGTGGAGGACAGATTAAGAGTAACACACACACACACACACACACACACACACACACAGACTTTAACACTATGTCTGGCTGCTACTGTATTGTCCAGCCATAATTACTGATAACCTCCTATGGACTGACTACCATGTATTGTAAGAGTGGGATAATCTATTATGAACTATTATGAACCTTAGCTAAAACCATAGGCATCTTATAGTCTGTCATGGTTACTACTGATTGTAATTTTTCTGCATGACCCCTGGCAGTTGGGTTAGCCCCTTGAGTCGTGGATCTGCCCAAGGTTTCTTCCTAGATTAACTGAACATAAGGGAGTTTTTCCTTGTCCCTGTTGCTCTTGGGTGCTCCTTCTGTGAAGCGCCACGAGACAATACTATTGTAAAAGGCGCCGTAGAAAAATATAAATGAATTGAATTTAAGTGAATTTGTACATACACACACACGCACACACATACACATAGGCACACACCCACAAACACACACATATACATACACACACATCCACATACATACACACATCCAAACACACACACACACACGCATACACACACATACACACATATATGGGCAGTTCCAAAGAAAATGAATTTTTTTTTCACACCATAACACCAATAAAATGTGATGGCATGTTGTGATGTAAATGATTACATTAAAAAAAACCTACATGGAAAAAAATGACAAAACATTTAACATAATTATAATTATTTAATAATCACTCATAATCATCACTCATAATCATCACTCATAATCATCACTCATAATAATCACTCATAATCATCACTCATAATCATCACTCATAATCATCATGCAAATAGTGAGGTATTTTAGTGGCATATTGGACATGACAAAAAGGCAATTTTCCATGGAATTATTAGTATCCTCAGTCCCTGCCTTGTTCCACCTGTTCCCTGTTCCCTAGTTTAGTCTGGTGTATTTAGACCCTCATGTTCCCTAGTTTAGTCTGGTGTATTTAGACCATCATGTTCCCTAGTTTAGTCTGGTGTATTTAGACCATCATGTTCCCTAGTTTAGTCTGGTGTATTTAGACCATCATGTTTCCTAGTTTAGTCTGGTGTATTTAGACCATCATGTTCCCTAGTTTAGTCTGGTGTATTTAGACCCTCATGTTTCCTAGTTTAGTCTGGTGTATTTAGACCATCATGTTCCCTAGTTTAGTCTGGTGTATTTAGACCATCATGTTCCCTAGTTTAGTCTGGTGTATTTAGACCATCATGTTCCCTAGTTTAGTCTGGTGTATTTAGACCCTCATGTTCCCTAGTTTAGTCTGGTGTATTTAGACCATCATGTTCCCTAGTTTAGTCTGGTGTATTTAGACCCTCATGTTTCCTCTGTCTGTCTTTGTTCATGTTAGTGTCACATGCTGTAGTGTAGGTTCATGGGTTATTGGTATAAGAAAAGATTTTTTATTCTGAAGCTGCTGTGCATTTGTTGAGTTTTCACCTTTGGAGCCAGGTGCGAGGACGGCTCTCTTGATGGCGTAGGTCTTAAGGCATCTCTCAAACGTCTCATCCCACAGAGCTACAATCCCATCCTTACCGCCAGTCACAAAGCCCTGCAGAGAAGCAGAGCTCTTTAACACACACATGTGTACCTTCTCTAATGCGTGCATGCTGAACACAGGTCCGTTGTGTGCTTTAACGGTCTTCATAAGGAACGTGTGTGTGTGTGTGTGTGTGTGTGTGTGTGTGTGTGTGTGTGTGTGTGTGTGTGTGTACCTTCTCTAATGCGTGCATGCTGAACACAGGTCCGTTGTGTGCTTTAACGGTCTTCATAAGGAACGTGTGTGTGTGTGTGTGTGTGTGTGTGTGTGTGTGTGTGTGTGTGTGTGTGTGTGTGTGTGTGTGTGTGTACCTTCTCTAATGCGTGCATGCTGAACACAGGTCCATCGTGTGCTTTAACGGTCTTCATAAGGAACGTGTGTGTGTGTGTATGTGTGTGTGTGTGTGTGTGTGTGTGTGTGTGTGTGTGTACCTTCTCTAATGCGTGCATGCTGAACACAGGTCCGTTGTGTGCTTTAACGGTCTTCATAAGGAACGTGTGTGTGTGTGTGTGTGTGTGTGTGTGTGTGTGTGTGTGTGTGTGTGTGTGTGTGTACCTTCTCTAATGCGTGCATGCTGAACACAGGTCCGTCGTGTGCTTTAACGGTCTTCATAAGGAACGTGTGTGTGTGTGTGTATGTGTGTGTGTGTGTGTACCTTCTCTAATGCGTGCATGCTGAACACAGGTCCGTCGTGTGCTTTAACGGTCTTCATAAGGAACGTGTGTGTGTGTGTGTGTGTGTGTGTGTGTGTGTGTGTGTGTGTGTGTGTGTGTGTGTACCTTCTCTAATGCGTGCATGCTGAACACAGGTCCGTCGTGTGCTTTAACGGTCTTCATAAGGAACGTGTGTGTGTGTGTGTATGTGTGTGTGTGTGTGTGTGTGTGTGTGTGTGTGTGTGTACCTTCTCTA
>JAIFZK010000068.1:6962500-6975000 GCA_027481765.1 Tenualosa thibaudeaui | reverse complement strand
ATTGATTCATTTAATTCAGTAAAAAACAGCTGGTCTGTTGATCGGCACGCAAAGGACCAAGACAATATAGATTTATAGATACAAAATATGACTCAGCATTATGACACTCATATTTACCTGAGAAGTCAAGGGCACACACTCCAAGCTGGTGGAATCCTCGCAGCACAGCCAACGGCTTCAGGAGCTCTGCATCCCACACATGCACACATGAGTCCCTGCCCACCTACACACACACACACACACACACACACTGACATTAGATGACACACACAGATGTGTGTGTGTGTGTCTGTGCGCTTGTGTAAGGTAGCTACATAGTCCTACAAGCATTGTATTGCAAGGCTCAAGGTGTGTGTGTGTGTGTTTGTGTGTGTGTGTGTGTGTGTATACCTGTCCGGTAGCTATATAGTCTTTGAGGGGGTGTATGGCGAGGCTCAGGATGTCGTCGTTGTGTCCCAAGTAGAAGCGCTGGGTGTTCTGCTGACGGTTATAGACCACGCCCACAGCAGCCACATGATACACAATCTCCCCCGTCTGGGTGTAGAACAGGTTACTCCTGCAGTCATAACCCCTATAGCTACAACACACACACACACAAACACACACACACACACACACACATTTACAGATGAATTCCTTGTGTAGAACAGGTTACTCCTTCATTCCCATAAGCCACTCCCCTTACACCCTACAAACCCCTTCATAAACATACAGTGGTCAGGGCACGTTACTATGGAGCTATCTTCATAAACATACAGTGGTCAGGGCACGTTACTATGGAGCTATCTTCATAAACATACAGTGGTCAGGGCACGTTACTATGGAGCTATCTTCATAAACATACAGTGGTTGGATGTTACTATGGTGTTATATTCATAAACATATCATGAGGAGGTGTTATTATGGTATGGTGCTATCTTTATAAACATATATTGATTAGATGGCATTGTGGTGTCTTTATTAACATCTAGTGGTTGGAGCACATTATTATGGTCTGGCGCTATCCTAATAAGCACAATTGGTCATTTTGAATGGGGATGGGGATTTTTTTGCTTGATTTTGTGGTGTTTTTTTTTTTCATTTTCACTTTAAACTCCATTTCTTCTCCAAAGTAAAAATGCTAAAGTGGCTTCATCAGCCCCATGTGTCAGTCAGGCACGACTACAAGAAAGGGTTAGGGTTAGGGTTAGGGTCAGAGCAGGTTCTACTTCCTCAGGAGGCTGAGGTCTTTCAGGGTCTGCAACAGACTCCTGCTGATGTTCTACCAGTCTGTTATGGCCAGTGTGCTGCTCTATGCTGTGGTATGTTGTGGTGGTAGCACTAGGAAGAGAGACATTGGAGGTCTTGACAGACTGGTGAGGAAAGCAGGGTCTGTGGTGGGCATGGAGCTGGAGTCTCTAACTACGATAGCCCAGAGGAGGACCCTGAGCAGGCTACACTCTATACTGGTCAATGACCGCCACCCCCTACACACCATCATCAATCAGAGGAGTTTGATCAGCAACAGACTCCAGTCCCTCTCCTGCAGGACAGACAGGCTGCGGAGGTCCTTTGTCCCCAGGGCCATACAGCTGTACAACAGCACACAGAAGGTGCTGAGCATAATGGACTGGACAGCTTGAGCTCACACACACACACACACACACTCACACTCTTATGCTGTCCCTGGTGGTGACTATACTACTATGGACAACAATATACTGCACTACCTTGATAACTACCCTGATAACTACTGCACTAAATGACTCTTTTACAACATTGGACAATCTTACTGGGTCATTGTAATCTATCTACTAGGATTACTGCAAGACACCTTATCACGACACTTATCTACCTTGTGGTTTCTCTCTTTTTTTTTTTTCCTTCCTGTTCAGTGAATGTTGTCTGAATGCAGATGTGTGCAATATGTTTGACCTGTTTTTGCATTGTGTATTGTGTGTATTGTGTGTATTATGTGTATTATGTGTATGCTGCTGGACACCTTAATTTCCTTCGGGATCAATAAAGTAACTCTACTCTACGTCTAGGGATGGTCTGTGCTGGGATGTCATTCTTATTTATCTGTCTCACCTTCAAAATTCTCCACAGTCCCTGCACCCACTTGAGAATTTATGTGACTGAACAATTGTGGAAAACTGGAGGGACTGGTAAAACTATTCTCTTATACTAGTACTTCCAGCTTGTTGTCCTACCCGTGGATGAAGTGTAGTCGGAGGCCACTAGGAGGCGCCCTCTCCCTCTTTTTCAGGGCAACGCCACGGTGCTTCTCCCTACACTGCTCCTTCAGCTGGGGAATGTCCTCTTTATAAACCTGACACAGATACACACACACACACACACACAGATGCACATAACAGATCATACACATACATCTTGAATCAAAGATAAGGTTAGGGTCTCTAAGGGTCTTGTTGGCCAATTTTTGTAACACTCAAAATTTCCAAAGATGAACATACCTGCCCGTGGTGTTAGTGGCATCTATGAATGTGTGTGTGTGTGTGTGTGTGTGTGTCTGTTTGAGTGTGTGTTTGTGTGTGTGTGTGTGTGTGTGTCCAAAGATGAACATACCCTCTATGGTGCCAGCAGTGTGTATGTGTGTGTGCTCAGAGGTCAGCGGTTATCTATGTGTGTGTCTGTGTGTGCTACCTTTCGGCAGTAGGTTTGTTGTGTTTGTGGGTGTGTGTGTGTGTGTGTGTAGGTGTGTGTGTGCATGCGCACGCATGCGTGTGTGTGTGTTATCTGACGGTAGTAGATTTGCTGTGTGTGTGTATGTTACCTGTCAGTGGTAGGTTTGCTGTGTGTGTGTGTTACCTGCAGGCGGTAGATTTGCTGTGTGTGTTTGTGTGTGTGTCTGTGTGTGTGTGTCTGTTTATGTGTTACTTGTCGTGGTAGGTTTGTTGTGTATGTGTGTGTGTGTGTTACTTGTCGGAAGTAGATTTGCTGTGTGTATGTTTTTGTGTGTGTGTGTTATGTGTGTTTGTGTTACCTTCAATGGCAGGTTTGTTGTGTTTGTGTATTACCTATCGGTGATGGATTTGCTGTGTGTGTGTGTGTGTGTGTTACCTCTCGGTGTTGGATTTGCTGTGTGTGTGTGTGTGTGTTACCTCTCGGTGGTAGATTTGCTGTGTATGTGTGTGTGTGTGTTACCTCTCAGTGGTAGATTTGCTGTGTGTGTGTGTGTGTGTGTGTGTGTGTGTTACCTCTCGGTGGTAGATTTGCTGTGCTGTGTGTGTGTGTGTGTGTGTGTGTGTGTCCTCTCAGTGGTAGATTTGCTGTGTGTGTGTGTGTGTTACCTCTCGGTGGTAGATTTGCTGTGTGTGTGTGTGTGTTCATCTACACTTGCCGCCAGTGTGTGCATATAAACCCACAGTCTACATCTTGTGGCAGCTTCCTCTCCTCTGTCTGTCGGCAGAAGGTTTGCTGTGTGTGTGTGTGTGTGTGTGAGAGAGAGAGAGAGTGTGTATGAGAGAGTGTGTGCTACCTGTCGGCGGTAGGTTTGCTGTGTGTGTGTGTGAGAGTGTGTGTGTGTTTGCTGTGTGTGTGTGTGTGTTTGCTGTGTGTGTGTGTGTGTGTGTGTGTGTGTGTGTGTGTGTGTGTGTGTGTGTGTGTGTGTGTGTGTGTGTGTGAGTGTGTGTGTGTGTGCTACCTGTCGGCGGTAGGTTTGCTGTGTTTCCTGCTCGATCTCTGAGTCCATCTCAGGAACATCAGACTGGTCAGAATCAGACTCCTCACTGTTGGAGTCTGCCAATGCCTCTGCAGCCCCCAACACACACACACACACACACACACACACACACACACACAACAACAACAACACACAACATATGGAGATAACACTTATTACATTACATTTACATTTAGGCATTTAGCCGACGCTTTTATCCAAAGCGACTTACAAAAGAGGAGAACATTCAAGCTGCAACACAATGAAAGAACGAACAAGGGCATATTGCTAACATAGAAACTGCACCATTTTAAGTTGAGAGCGCAATAGTGCAGAGAACACTCAAAATAAGACTTTTTTTTTTCTAAGGTACACTTCAATCAGAATGTGTGTGTGTGTGTGTGTGTGTGTGTGTGTGTGCACTGGTGTGCGTGTGTGTGTGTGTGTTTTTTTACCTTGTGGTGCAATGTGCAGAGTCTCTTTGGTCTTCCTCTCGGGGACAAACCTCCACTGGAACACGGAGTGGTCGGCTCCACCAATGGTGATGACCCACTGATAGTCATGTGACCAGCGGGCATTCGTGATGTGGGCTGAATGACCTAAATACTTCTTGAATTTGGCCCCTGAGACACAATACACACATCTGAGTACCTCTCTCACACACACACACACTCACCACATACACATCGCTATGGAATCAAATCAATGCCAATAATATTTTGTGTTAGTGAAAAGACTTTCACATGTCTAATAAGTTGCAGTCATATGAAACAATTTGTGCTTGTACAAACACATTTGAAATATGACCTGCACACATCTAGAGCAGTTTTGTTGCTGCAGAATAGTTGGTGCAAAGAAATTTCATACCTGGGAGAATATTTTGTGCATTTTGTACATTTTGTGAGAAAAACGTGTGTACACGTGTAAAGCAACGTCGTAGCTGGAGAAATATTGGGAGAATGTATGATAGATTTGTATTTGAGCGTGTAATTTGAACGACACACGGTTGTCATTAGCAACACTGCAGTTACAAGCTTGCACACCTCGCTCTTTTTATACTGACCAATCAGCACGTCACTTATTGATGTGCCAACCAGCCAATCAGCACAGCGCACTCAAGAGGAAGTATGAAAACAGCCACTGAAGTACTAGCAAAGCATGGCGCAGGACCAGGTTAGAGAATTTCAGAACAAAAATTCTCAGAAATTCAGAACAGAACAGAAATTCAGAACAGAATTTCCTGCCTGCTGTCAAAACAAAGTTTGGTGAAGCAGCTGTCAGCTTTTATGCAGTCCAGCTTTGGAGCCAATCACAATTAGACCTAAAAATACAGTTTCAAACCCAGACTTGAGACCAAACTAAGGTCAGACTTGCCAGACTTGAGACCAAACTAAGGTCAGACTTGCCAGACTTGAGAC
The DNA here is from genome assembly GCA_027481765.1 of Tenualosa thibaudeaui. Taxonomy (NCBI): domain Eukaryota; kingdom Metazoa; phylum Chordata; class Actinopteri; order Clupeiformes; family Clupeidae; genus Tenualosa; species Tenualosa thibaudeaui. The sequence continues at coordinate 6,969,918 of JAIFZK010000068.1, read as the reverse complement.
CAAACTAAGGTCAGACTTGCCAGACTTGAGACCAAACTGTTCTCTTATGATTGCCTTGTATCAAATACACAGAAATGAACTTGCCTTGTTGGCAGCAAAGGAAGGGACCAATCTTGTCACTTTTCCATGTCACCATTCAGCATCTTCCCTGAATCATGTAAATCAACATTCAGCATCTTCCCTGAATCATGTCAATCACCATTCAGCATCTTCCCTGAATCATGTCAATCAACATTCAGCATCTGAATTGTCAATCACATTCAGCATCTTCCCTGAATCATGTCATCAACATTCAGCATCTTCCCTGAATCATGTAAATCAACATTCAGCATCTTCCCTGAATCATGTCAATCACCATTCAGCATCTTCCCTGAATCATGTCAATCACCATTCAGCATCTTCCCTGAATCATGTCAATCAACATTCAGCATCTTCCCTGAATCATGTCAATCAACATTCAGCATCTTCCCTGAATCATGTCAATCAACATTCAGCATCTTCCCTGAATCATGTCAATCAACATTCAGCATCTTCCCTGAATCATGTCAATCAACATTCAGCATCTTCCCTGAATCATGTCAATCAACATTCAGCATCTTTCCTGAATCATGTCAATCAACATTCAGCATCTTTCCTGAATCATGTAAATCAACATTCAGCATCTTCCCTGAATCATGTCAATCACCATTCAGCATCTTCCCTGAATCATGTCAATCTTGACACTGAATGCCGTGTTACTTGCATGCTACAATAACTAGAGGTTCCCAGCGAATTAGGACTTTATTAAGTGTGTGTGTGTGTGTGTGTGTATGTGTGTGAGGGGGGGGGCAGTTCTTATTCTGATATTTTGGTAAAGCGTTACTGCGATGGCTTAGTATCTGCTTCATCCAGATGACCTTTGACTCCAGGACGCAGATGGTTGTGCGTTTTGTGATGAGGTTTGATGTGACCCTTGTACTTCATGGCAATTAGACACAATTGCTGAACCACTGGCTTGGCTGCTGATATCCTGATAAATTATTTTTTCCTGTAACACTTGGGCAATAAAAGCTGCCATATTAATATGAAAACAATCAAATGAAAATGCTGAACTCCGCAGTGATGAGCAGGGAAGTCACCTGACCACATGATCATCTGTCCTGAGCGCTTGATGTAAGGGGACAGGAGACAAGGGAAGTCACCTGACCACATGATCATCTGTCCTGAGCGCTTGATGTAAGGGGACAGGAGACAAGGGAAGTCACCTGACCACATGACCATCTGCTGCAGAAGCACATGGACATAAACCCGCTGGACTTTTGCTTCAAGTCCGTCTCCTTACGGTGACAGAGCACTGAAACACGGCCTCTATCTGCGGATGCCATTCCACATGTGTGTACATATACCAACTATTCTACAGCTACAAAACTGCTCTAGACGTGCAAATCATGTCCAGAAGGACAATTTGCACAAAATATTTCTACAGGTACAAAATTAGTTTGTACAAGCACAGATTGTTTTATACAAACATGTAAAATGTAAAAAACACAAAGTATTATTGGAATTGATTTGATTCCATTCATTTCTGAGTACCACATATCTCCCTCTCTCTCTCTCTCACACACACACACACACACACACACAGCACATGCACACTGCAAAAATTGTGTGTGTGTGTGTGTGTGTATGTGTGTACAATTCCACATGCAATTCCACTCATGGCCTATCTGTCTCTCACACACACACACACACATGCTCAAAGACACACACACACCTTTCTTGATGCAAGGGTATCTGAAGAGCTTGACTAGGCCATAGTCGTCGGCGGTGACCAGCACCTGGCTACTAAAGTTGGCGTCCACTGAGTTGATGTCATTGATGTTGGAGTATTTGGGCCAGATGCCGTTGACCTCCACACCCAGAACACACGTCCATGACGCCCACTGGACCAGTTTCAGCTCTTCACGATTAGTTACCTCTTTACCACCTCAACACACACACACACACACACACACATTATACATTCACACACACACACACGTTACACACACACACTCATGTGGTTATGCTGTAGGTTACTGGGTTATGATATAATGATCTTACTGGGAACTGGTCTGGGTTGGGTTATGTGTGATGGTCTCACTTGGAACTGGTTTGGGTTGAGTGATGGTCTTACTGGGAACTGGTTTGGGTTGTGTGATGGTCTTACTGGGAACTAGGGACTGGGTTTGGTTGAGTGATGGTCCTATTTGGAACTGGGAACTGGTTTGGGTTGTGTGATGGTCTTACTGGGAACTGGGGACTGGGTTTGGTTGTGTGATGGTCTTACTGGGAACTGGGGACTGGGTTTGGTTGAGTGATGGTCTTACTGGGAACTGGGGACTGGGTTTGGTTGTGTGACGGTCTTACTGGGAACTGGGGACTGGGTTTGGTTGAGTGATGGTCTTACTGGGAACTGGTTTGGGTTGTGTGATGGTCTTACTGGGAACTGGGGACTGGGTTTGGTTGTGTGATGGTCCTATTTGGAACTGGGGACTGGGTTTGGTTGTGTGATGGTCTTACTGGGAACTGGGGACTGGGTTTAGTTGAGTGATGGTCTTACTGGGAACTGGGAACTGGTTTGGGTTGTGTGATGGTCTTACTGGGAACTGGGGACTGGGCTTGGTTGTGTGATGGTCTTACTGGGAACTGGACTGGGATGTGTGATGGTCTTACTGGGCATGCGGTAGAAGAACCTCCTGCCCGTTCCATCGTTGGTCTGCAGGTATTTGCTGTCGGTGGACCAGTCCATGTGTGTGATGAAGCTGTTAGAACCCACACACTCTCCCACTTTCTTGTAGCGCTGCACCACCCCGTACACGTCTACCACATTCTCATTAGAACCCACCGCCAGGTGAGAACCGTCAGGTGAGTACTTCAGCTCGTGTACCGCTTCCCTACGGTCCTTTATGTGGACCACCTCCGTCATGTCCCTGAGAGAGAGAGAAGTGTGTGTGTGAGTGCGTGTGCATGTGTGTGTGTGTGTGTGAAGAGGGACGGGTCTACTGTGTGTGTGTCCCAGTGGAGGGGGCGGGGCCTACCGTACACGCAGGACGGTGAAGGATCCGTCCTTCATCCCCAGTGCCAGGTGAACCCCATCAGTACTGACTGCAGCACAGCGGATTGGTTCCTCCATGTTGCACCGTGCAATCAGAGCATGGTCTACCAGGCTCCATATCCTACACACACACACACACACACACACACACACACACACACACACACACACACACACAGATGTAGTTACTGACATGTTAGAAACAGGCAAAGTAAGAAGCAAAAGATTCAAAGTTTGTATCCATGCAAGCGAGTCACTGTTCAAATATGCCACCTAATGAGCCTCTAGTGGACAACCAATAAAAAACGTCAGTTGTCCTGAATATATACCTGGATGCAACAAGCATTACGTGCTGAGAAAGTCTGAAGTGGGGTCACATTATACACACACACACACATACACACACACACACACACACACACACACACACACACATACACACTGGAGTCTGTAGTGGAGTTAGTGGAGTGAGTTAGAGGAGTCTGGAGTGTGAGGTGTGTGGAGTGAGTTAGAGGAGTGAGTTAGAGGAGTCTGGAGTGTGAGGTGTGTGGAGTGAGTTAGAGGAGTGGACTGAGTTGGTGGGGTGTGTGGTCTGTAGTGAGTTACTGGTGACTCTGGGGATCCTTTCTGGCGTGTCTGACCTGACGGAGCGATCATCACTGCCGGTCATTGCGAGGGGTTTGGTGGGATGGACAGCGAGAGCCCAGAGTTCGCCCTCACAATGCCCCTGCATGATCAGGAAGGGCTTGGTGCGGTCGTGGACGACCACCTCAAAGATCTCGCTGTCCTGCGTGCCTACCAGGATGTGGTCACCACGCCAACACACACTGCGCACTGACAGCCCTGGGGGAGAAGTACACACAAATGCATGCAGAAACACACATTTACTAACACACGCTCACACACACACTCTCAAAAACACACACACACACACACACACGTCTTCATGTCTATAAGTTCAATAACACAACAAATGTCTGCTTATATACGACAGGATGTCATCTGTGTGATCTGCTGATGAGGAGAGAAGGGTGGCAGGACATCCTAACGCACCTCTGGTAGCAGAGGTGCACCTTCACCCACAAAACACTCCAGACCTTTGAATAAATAAGGCCGTTCTACTCAGTCAAAGACCAGTGACACTACTAATGCCTTGTCTTTCATCCATAGTGTATCCAACTGAAGCCTTCTTATCAAACCCTGTCTTGTCTGCAGACACTAATTGTGGTGTCACAGTCTCAAGGCACTTTGCTAACATTTTATTTTAGCCAATAGTTTTCTGTATAAATGTAAAAGGAAGATTGGACACAATGATGCACATTCTGTCCCCACACTGTGTCCTGTCTGTCTCTGTTTCCTCCCGTTTCCTCCTGTCTCTGCCGTTAACAAACTCAATTGACTCCAATCACGTCTCTCATTTCCTCGTTCTCTGCTAATCACTGGTCTCGGCTCCACCTGCTTCCCACTGGCTGTTCCCTATTGTTCTCTCCAGCTGTGTCTCGTTTCCCCTTAATGTCTGTTAGTATTTATTCCCCTCTGTTTCAGCCGCCCTTTGTCAGAGTATCAGTGAACCAGAACGCTTCACAGCTACCGGCAAGCATTCCGATCCTGACTCCCGTGTCTGCTCCTCTGTTCTTGTTTCCCCGTCTGGTCCCCGCTCGGTTTCCTGCATGATCACCTGCCTGTGCCGAACCCGGACCGTCCCGACCAATGCTCTGCTCTCCAACCCCGGCTATCGACCCGCCGCCTCCCCATGACCAACGCTCTGCTCTCCAACCCCGGCTATCGACCCGCCGCCTGCCCATGACCAACGCTCTGCTCTCCATCTCCTGCATCCCCGCGCCGAGGCCACGCTCTCACTCCCCCTTTCCAAAGACTATTTGCAACTTGACGCTATCATGGTTCATCCTGTCTGTTTCCTGACACATTCACTCGCTGGTCTTTTTGTCAATTAGTGAGATACAAGCCTCAGTTGCATAGCATGGGAGTGCCCCGTCTTCATAAGACTGGACTAGTGCAGAAGTTTATGTGTGAATTTGGAGTGAGAGTCATTATGAACGAACCGTCTTCAAACAGGTCAAAAGGTCGCAGAATTTCTCTCTAAGCACAAACTCCTTGATTCCTACCAGTCTGGCTTCAATAGTGGGGCAGGTCGGGCCCGGGTCACCCCCAAAGAGGCCACACAAGTGGGACTTTGGCTCAATAGTGGCCACTCCACTCAAACGGCCTTCTGCCTTAAAAGAAGCAAGAGTGGCAGCTCAATCCACAGTACTCATCCTGCTTGACCAATCAGCGGCATCCAGTGTATCCTACTGGACAAACTGACTAACATGAGCATCAAAGGCAAAGTGCACTCCTGATTTGAATCCCATCTCACTGGGCAGTCATTCAATGCGTCATGGCAAACACACACACACTCAAACATACATGTACTGTACACTGTACACACGCGCACACACACACAGGCACAGTCTAAAAGTAGATTATAATATTATGATTACACCAGTATTGATGGGCGTATAATATCACCAGTATTTGTGGGAGTTTGGGGGGTGTAGTTAAACCAGCATTGAGGGGGGGGGGGGGTATAATATCATAAGTGATGGGGGGTATAGTTACACTAGTGTTGGGGGAAGGGGGTTAATATCATATCATCAGTATTAGGGGAGGTATAGTATCACAAGGATTCGGGGGGTTAAACATTTTTTGCCAGTAATTTTCACACCAGTCTCAATCCAACGTGCACCTTCTCTAAACTCTTCATAGAGTGTTCTTTACTAACACACACACACACACACACACACACACACACACACACACACACACACACATTTTCACTCTTGTCTCAATCCAGTGTCCACCTTCTCTAAACTCTTCATAGAGTGTTCTTTACTAACACACACACACACACACACACACACACACACACACACTCACACACTCTCACTCACACACACTCACACACACACACACGCACACTCACACATACACACTCAATCCAGTGTCCACCTTCTCTAAACTCTTCATAGAGTGTGTTTTACCAACACACATCTGAGCAGCCCAGTCAACATTTGCTGCAAAATGCACTACAGCCACCAAAACTCTTCATTCTTCACCCAAAATGACTACTGCTGCTGTAACTACAGCACATGCTGTCACTCAGCAACTTGTCAGTGGCACTCAGTGTGTAGTGAGAACAAAAACAGAAACAACTTGAAACAAAACACAGAAACTAAAGTTTTCCTCATATAGTTTGACATAGATCAACTAGTGTTACATGTATATGTTATGTGCTCTATATGTTTTGTAAAAGGCAGATACTGTGACAGTGATATGTCTCTGTATGTGTGTAAACTGAAGGAATGTGCAGGTGGAAATCTCAATAGAACCGTGTCTGTGTCCTAAATGGACCACTGCTATACTACTGACTGTAATATATAAGACATGGATAGGATCACTGCTATACTACTGACTGTAATATATATAAGACATGGATAGGACCACTGCTAGATTCCTTTCTATCAACAGAATTTGTGTGTTTGACTTGCTAGCTCACTTTAGCTCACATGTGGTTTACTATAGTGATGTATAGCTCTGTTATGTAAAACCAGTACATTAGTAAAATGTTCAATGTACCAATTTTCTTGGTAAATATTTGAAAAATAATCAAGCTGTGATTCACACTAAAAGTTGTCTGCTTTAGTCTAGGAGTACAGCAGTATATCATTTCATTGTACATAATTTCATCAGAGGTGAACATTGAAAATTATTAGTATGTATATAACACAACATGTGAAAATTATTATTAGTATAATAAAAAATTATTAGTATAAACCAGCAATATTGGGGGGGGGGTGTAATATCATCATATCATCAGTATTAAGGGGTATTGGGGGGGTGCAGGAGGGGGGTTTATAGGTGATGGGGGCGAGGGGGTATATTGGGGGGAGTGTGTCTGGAAACACAGACTCTCACACACACACACACCTCTGGAGTTTTCAGCTACTGTTGAGACAAAAGCAGAGACAGAACATGAGTGGTGCTGATCTGTACTGTGTGTGTGTGTGTGTGTGTGTGTGTGTGTGTGTGTGTGTGTGTGTGTGTGTGTGTGTGTGTGTGTGTGTGTGTGTGTGTGTGTGTGTGTGTGTATGTGTGACTGGGTCTCAGTAAAAGTTGAGGGGTCAGAGGTCAAAGGTCACCTTTATATCCCTGGTCAGTCTCCCTGAGGTCGATGACAGTGATGGGCTTAAAGCTGAGGTCCCACAGGCGAATGCAGCCGTCACGCCCCCCTGTGGCGAAACCCTCCTCACACGCATTAATACTGAAGATACCAGACTAGCAG
>JAIFZK010000068.1:6950000-6957500 GCA_027481765.1 Tenualosa thibaudeaui | reverse complement strand
ATAGACTTTAGGACAAATAGCCTGTCAATCAAATAAGGGTGAATTTTCTGATTGATTAACAACCCTGCACCCTGCTTTCTACAGGTACAGGAGCGTACAGGTAAAGATGAGATCTCTGAAGCGACTGGAGGAGCAGTTTATGTGAGACTGAAACTGAATGAAAGGGGATGTTGTTGCACATACATGTGGATGCCTGGTTGCTCAACTACAAGTTTTTGTATTTTTCCTCAAAATATCATCTGAGTGCTCAAACATTTTTCAGCGCTCAATATTGTTCTATTGCTCGCTCATGAAAGAGGCACGTAATTCATATGTGACTAAATGGGCAACTTGTTTGCAACATATGGATTTTTAGTTTGTTACTTTCAGTGCCACACAGACAAAGCTACTGGAAGTAATAAAAGATGTGATGGACTTATAGTGTGTGACTGAACGTGCATTGGGAGTATTCAATACATTAAGGCACTAAGGTCGAGGCCCCAAATGAAATTCTGCTTACGGCCCCATAAAGGCTTGGGCCAGCCTTTGGGCCCTTAAAGATGGCCGCTACCAATCCGGATACTAACTGGCAGTAGCAAACCCTTTTTGTGTGTGTGTGTGTGTGTGTGTGTCTGCATCAGAGTCTCTGTGTGTGTGTGCGTGTGCGTGTGCATGTGTGTCCGTGTGCGTGTGTGTGTTTGCATCTGTGTGTGTGTGTGTGTGTTTGCATCTGTGTGTGTGTGTGTATGCATATGTGTCTCTGTATGTGTGTGCACATTCGTGTGTGCATGTGTGTCCATGTGCGTGTGTGTGTTTGCATCTGTGTGTGTGTGTGTTCGCGTGTGAGTGTGTGTCTGTGCGTGTGTGTGTGGAGGAGGGGGTTGGGTAGAGGTCTCAACTAGATCAGCTCATAAGCTGATTTACCAGAATGGCAGAGAGAAAGAAAAAGAGAGGCAGAGAGAAAGAAAGGAAAAGAGAGGCAGAGAGAAAGAAAGAGAGAGAAAGAGAGAGAAACAGAGAGAAAACCGGAGAGAGAGAAATGAACAGAGAGAGGGAGACAGAGAGAGAGAGGGTGAGAGAGAGGGAGAGGGAGACAGAGAGAGAAATATATACTATATATAGAGACAGAGAGAAATAGAGAGATAGAAAGGGTGTTAGAGATAGACAGACATAAAGAGAAAGAAAGAGAAAAAGAAAGAAGAAGAAAAAGCAGCAGAAAAACATAAAGAGAGAGAAAGAGAGAGAGAGAGAGATAGAGAGAGAGGGAGAACAGACAGAAAAGATACACACACGCACAGACACCCGAGCACACACACACACATAAACACACGTACACACACACACACACACACACAGGCGCACACATACATACACACACACACAGGCGCACACACTACACACACTACACACACACACACGTGTGCTCTGCAAGCCCACAGTGACACACAAAAGCCATTGATAGTATTAGAATGTGGAGCATGAGGAGAGAGCAGAGATTAGGGATTATAGGAGAAATGAGTACACACACACACACACACACACACACATACACACACACAGACACGCACACACAGAGAGAGGCAGAGAGAGAGAGAGACGCACACATACACACACACACACACACACACACAGTCTCCCCCTCGCTCTCTTTGAATACATCAAACATACAGTCACACATTCTCACATGTGCTCTTTCTCTCCGTATCTCTTCTGATGCGCACACACACACACACACACACACACACACACACCAGATGGACTCATGAGAGAGGGGGGAGGGAGAGAAGTGGACTCAGGGAGAGACACAACGAGAGTGGGAGAAAAAGAGAAAACGAGATAGAATGAAAGTGGGAGAAAGAAAGAAAGAGAGAGAGCTAGAAAGAGAGGGGGAGAGAAAGAAAGGAGAGAGAGAAAGAGGGGGAGAAAAGACAAAAGGAGAAAGCTAGAAAGACAGAAAGGGAGGAGGGGTGAGCACCTAAATACAGGGTTTGTCAGCGAGGTTTAGGAAGTAAGAATTTTCTCCATTATAACCAATGCTATCTGAATGTGATCACAGTAAGGTGGATATTAGTCTACCTGCAGCAGGACAAAACGATTAGATAGTAAGGTAGACTAACAAGTTAACCCTAACCCTGACCCAGGGGCAGGACTGCAACCTTTGACCCGAGGACTTCAGATTGTCTGTGGAAATAAAAGCAGCACAAGTTCATAAGCCATCGATCTTGTTTTACTAAAAATGTGTTTTATTTGCACTTCGTAAATCAGTAGCTTCCATTGGTTGAGATCCCCACTGCCGTGACCACTGCTAACAACAGCAGCTTCAACTCCCTCCATGCTGGACGGAGGAATGACAGGAGGAAAATGGTGGCAGAGCAGATTCTGCCGGATGAATCCGCTCAGAGCACACAGTAGGAAGTTAGTCATTTTGATGCTGTCAAGGGGCTTGATGAACTATGGACAGATTGAAATGTTTGAAATGTTGGAAACTGCATTACTTGCAGTGGTTTATGGGATACGTAGCTCTATAACTCAGAAGAACAAAATATGTACAAAGTCTTGTGTCTTTTCTTTTTTCGTTTTTCAGGATTGCAAGACTGGGGGACCAGTGCACAGCAGTGTGTGTGTGTGTGTGTGTGTGTGTGTGTGCCATGCAAATATGTGAAGCCATGCAGGACTGCAGGACCAGTAAACAGGTGTTCACTGTTCATAGAAAGTTCTCAGTATGAACAGGTGAGCTGTGTGTGTGTCGGTGAAAAGGTGTGTATGCACAGGTGTTTATTTGTGAAAGAATACAATGGCAGAAAGCACAAAGAAGTAGAAATCAAGAATGTAATTTATAACTTTATTTAACATGGAGCCACAGCTTCACATCAGACTGTCATCCATGACTTTAAAGGGGTCATGGAAGGGCTGCATGATGTGTGTGAGCATGTGTGTTTCTGTATGAAGGGCTGTATGAAGGACTGTTTCTATACATGTGTGTGTTTCAGTGTGTGTGTGTGTGTGTGTGTGTGTGTGTGTGATAGAGAGACTATCCAGTGTGAAGTTGAGGTCAGCTCTCTTTCAACTCAACCTGATTAATTATGAAGAGAGCCAGATGACAGGCAGCACAAGATGCACACTCACACACACACACTCACACACACACTCACACACACTCATACCTTGTATGCATCAACACAGACATAGAGGTATATGCATGTCCCTTTGTTCCTATTTTTCTAGCTTTTGTCTGACCAAACCAAACAATCCATGAACTGACTCAGAGGGGACCCAACTCAAAGCTCATACTAGACACACAACACCTGCCTGCCCCAGTTTGGCCCTTAAGATCCCACACATCCATTCCTGTCCAGACCCCTGTGCTCTGTGAGCGAGCTGACCGGGTCAGGGGGTGTTGCTATTCTCCTGGGAATGTTCTCTGCACTCACTGTGCCTCTGCCTGATGTTTACACAAGTGGCCAAACTACACCCGCCTGAAGCAGCTCTAGAGCTCTAACAGCATCCATATAGCAGATATTAAGCATATTTTACATTTTCATCAAATGATCATATTAAACCTATTTTTCACCTATGAATCGCTCAAACAAGCCAAGTAACAAATACTAGCCGGATCTGGCCAACCCACCAGGTCGCTAAGCAGCAGCAGCTGCTGGGAATTGAGTCGCCGTGTTGCTGTCCAACTGCCGGTGCTGAAGAGTAGCCCTGCACAAACTGACCAATCAGAGGGCGAAGGAAGAGCACTTTGGCAAGCCTTCACATTTCAGCTGCGGTTTTAATATCTAGCTGAGCCGCAGCGCAAACTTAGCCTATACTCGGGGCGACGCAACGTTTCTGTCAAAACGGCCCATGAATATTCCGAACATGAACAGACGAGCCGCTTTTAGCATTATGTGTTTTGCATTGGCCAATGTTGTGCTTTGGTTCTCGCGACATCGTCGCCCGACCCGCCGGATTACCTGATTATGTCATCGTTGTGTCCCAAGTAAAATTTCTGCTTGTGTTCGCGCGTGTTGTACACAACTCCGACGCCGGCCACGAAGTAGACGATCTCCTTGGCGGCGGTGTAGTAGAGGTTGTTCCGACACTGGTGGCCCCGATAGCCATAGACCCACTCCAGGCGCAGGTGGCCGCTCGGCGCAGTTCGGTCAGCCATGTTCCGAGTTCTTCTCCCCCGGCGGCCTGGAGCTCAGCTAATGCCTCACTGACGAACCAAACCTTCATTCAGCAACGGCATCCACGCTCACATCATCCTTCGCTGAAGTTGAGTTAAGGACGTTTACGCGATCCAACTAGAGGCAGATTTTGGGAAGAGTTGGGGCTACTGTGTCATGTCAGATATTTCAGGCTTTGCTGCTAGTTTAGATGCTTGTGGACTTCCCGGGCGTTAAGCGTCTCGCGGCTGCCCTGAGAGCGTGCGACTCTGATCCCGTCAGCTGCTGACAACATGGAGCTCGCGCATTTGTTAACAAGCACCACCCACATGGCCGTGTGATGACGTGGCCTGATGTTTAACCAATCGCAGTTTCGGAGAGTTCATGTCAGACTTCACAGAAAGCGCGTCGCCCAACAGTCAGGACCACAGTCAGCGCCTCCGATACACATATGGTGTCAATATTTATCTGAAGCCTTTCAGAAGCAAGTAGGTAAAATATCAATAAACTCCATGTCTATTAACAATCAATCAAAACCCTATTTCCATTAAAACGCTTTGTATTGTTTTAATTTTAAATATCAATGAAAAAACTAATGTTATTGTTTTAATTTAATATTTTTGAACTACAGGTCCAATTTACTCTTCAAAACTCCGGTCTGATGTACCACCTGGCCTGCAGACAGTGTGTGTGTTTGAGAGAAGAGGCAAGACAAAATTTGTCATTCATATTAATGACTTTATTTTCCCCCATTTATTTTCTGTTAATAAAAAATCACAAAATTGTGTTTGAATCATTTCAGAACTGATACAAAACACCATATATATATATTTATTTATTTATATCTTTATGTATGCATGTATATATGTATGTATGTATGTGTACATACCACTTATGTATAAGCATTAACATTATTCACACACACACACACACACCACTCACTCAGGAGGCAGAGGGCACATTTACACAGGCAAATGGCAGAGGGTTACTAACATGACTCACAACTACAAACACACACAAACTCACTCACACATACACACTGAACCACTTGCACGCACGCGCACACATACACACGCGCACACACACACACACAAAGCACACATTAGACTCTCCACACCAGACACACACTTACTTCCTAATTCAACCTGTTTCAACATACACATACACACACACTCAGCATATTCCCCCACAGCTGTAAAAGCTTACGGCACACACACCCTTGTGAGTGTGTGTGAGGTGAGTTTCCCAGCTCTCCAGACTTGCAAATAACCCTCACTGTCTACACACACACACAAGCTCACACACAAACTCTCCAGTGACAACACACATTACAACAGGGCTCTGACAGATGTTATGGGCCTCTGACCAATCAAAAGTAGCCCCTCCTACACATAACTCCTCCCCACTTCCATGACACTTTTCTGGCCTCAAGCCTTTGTTTCCATGGCAACCTCTGAGAGCTCAGAGCTAAGCAGTATTGCGTTCAGACCACAAGCAAAGTCACCATCCAGCGTCCAAACCCGCATATTAACTCAACAGATCTTATAAAACTATCTTCATTAGAAGCACAACTATGCTTCAAATCTAATTTAGGCTTGCTGGCCACTCCTTAACTTGGATACATGCAATGAATTTATGCCGCTGAGCGCCAACCCCACCAGTGTGGCACTAGTGTGGCAAACCCTTGGCATATAAACAGCATAGAAACCCAGCAGTATGTGGCACAGTCAGAGGACCAGTATTATTCCACAGAAACACACGTAACAAATCTAGAGTACATCTAGAAAACATACTAGTGTTTCTCAATCAACCCTGAGACTAAACTCAACTCAAAACACTGATACTAGATCAGTGCAAAAACGAAACTCACTGGCTCACAAAGAACATCCACACAACAAAACTCCTGGCTCAAAAACATCCAAAAGTCTTGGATGGTTCTGTCAGGGTTGGGGTTGGGGTGAACAGGGTTTGGGTCCTGGGTCCTGTCTGTGTTATGCTGTAGGTTAACAATGTATGGTGTCTCAGATTGACACTGTGGAACATTTTAAAAAGTTGACAATCTGTTGCGCAAATAATCCAGCTTGGCTGGGTGAAGATTACAAAAAACCATAAAAGAACTGCATTCTACAGACGCAAGGGATGATGGGATATCTGCACATGCAATGGGATGATGGGACAGCTAGAGCAGACGCAGGGCATGATGGGACAGCTGGAGCAGGGGATGATGGGATAGCTGCTAGGCATTTTGGAAGTGTGTGCCATTACGTTGAGTGCTTTAGAAGTGAGTGATGTAGTGTGCCTGTGTGTCCCCATGGCCCAGACTTTCAGGAGGTGACGTCACATGTCACACGACTCCTCCAAGTGTTAGAATGCAAAAAGACAGACCAAGGAAACAACACCTGCAACATCCCAGAATAATCAAGACCAACACCAGGAATTTCAAGCGTGTGTGTGTGCATGTGCATGTGTGTGTTTTGTCTAATTTGAGACTAACATTAGGAATTAGAGTTGTTATCAGTACTATTACATAGATCTATTTGCACTGCTACTCACACTCCCATAAAACACTGCACTGGGGCTGGGTGTGTGTGAGGGTGTGTGAGCGTGTGAGTGTGTGTTATTGTGAGGAGGCTTTGGTGGCCATTGAAGCCACGCAGTGCTGTTGGAAGTTGGGGGAGTGGAGTGTGTTTGTGCTGCCCAGTCTCTGACAGGAGGCCTTCAGGGGTCCGGTTCCCTCCGCCTCTCGTTCACGCTCACACACACAAACACACTCACACACACACCCTCGCTCTCGCTCGCCGGGCCGCAGGAGGGTTGCCGACGGCGATGCTGGTGGGTCACAGGGGGCTGGAGTGGGGGGCGGAGTCTGTAGAACGCTGATGATGTGCTTCAAGAGGTCACTGAAGAACTCAGGAACACCTTCGTAACCTAGCAACACACACACACACACACACACACAGCAACATGTGTCATTAAAATCCTCCTCCAGTTGGCAGCTTCAAATCTAAAGACCAAGCTGTTCTCAGATGAACTGATTAATGTCATTACATGCTGTACCCTTTAATCATTCATTACTTCACTGTTACTTTTCTTTCACTTTTTCAATCTGCTCAATCATTTTTTTTATTTCCTGTCATCTCATTTTCTCTCATTCACTGTTCTTTGCCTTCCTCTTTGGAAAGCACATTGAGCTCCTGTGTCTGTTTGGAACACGTGCAGATTGGGTCTGACTGATGGTTCCACAAGCAGAGAAGGTGCTTCCACAAGTGATGGGTGTCACAGTTTGTCTGGTAAAATGGGCTCACTGACATACAGTAGCTGGTTGTGCTTATTCTGGAATGAACACAAGGCTTAGTTGTCCCAAGTA
>JAIFZK010000068.1:6925000-6935000 GCA_027481765.1 Tenualosa thibaudeaui | reverse complement strand
TATATAGCACATCTGTATATTACCCTCATTATCTCTTCACCTTACATATATATTGCTCTTCTGCCTAATTATTATTCTGCCTATTTATTATTACTACTCTTATCTGAATATAATTTGCTCTTTAACTGTACATATTGCATATACTGTATATACTGCACTTGCTGCTCTTTGCACTTCTAATTAGATGCCAAACCGCATTTTGTTACCTGTATTTATACATGAGTAATGACAATAAAGTTGAATCTAATCTAAAAAAAAAAAACAAACATATCTACACTAGTCCATACATATCTACACTAGTCCATAGTATACATATCTACACTAGTCCATACATATCTAAACTAGTCCATATGTATCTAGTCCATAGTATACATATCTACACTAGTCCACACATATCTACACTAGTCCATAGTATACATATCTACACTAGTCCATACATATCTACACTAGTCCATACATATCTACACTAGTCCACACATATCTACACTAGTCCACACATATCTACAATAGTCCATAGTATACATGTCTACACTAGTCCACACATATCTACACTAGTCCATACATATCTAGTCCAGACATCAAAACCTGGATGACTAATAATTTCCTTTGTTTAAATTCTGATAAAACTGAAGTTATGATGATTGGCCCTAAACAGCTGACCAACACTCTACCCCATCACCAAAACGTACTCAGTGGCCTGTCAAGGTCAAGGGGGCGGGGAGAGGCGGGCAAAAGAGGCAGGGGAGGCCCGAGAGATGTCATTGGACTAGCCCAGTGTCATCAAGAAAATCAACCAATGGGCCACGTTTCATGACTCTGTCCCGGCCGATAAACATATTTATAATATATATTTTTTTATTAAATTATGACAGACCCAACCCAAATGTGCGTCGGCCCAACGGGCTTTGCCCAGTACGCCCGATGGCCAGTCCATGCCTGAGTAATTGTGGTACATGGTTTTTTGGTACACAAATATTTATTTATTTTAAATGCATTGTTCTTTAGCAGGATAAATTTGATTCTCCTCAAAGTTGTATTTTTCCACAATGTTTTCATTAAGTGATTAAGATCAAATATATCTAGGTGATTTTTAAAATGGGATTTACATGTATCTTTACCAGGGGTGCCAATAATTGTGGACGGCGCTGCATCTCCACTGGTCTACACTTGACAGCCTGGAATAGGTTAGTATTCTGGACAGGAAGCAAAGACAATACTACCTCCACAGTGTCCACCGGTAGGTCACTATGCTATCCCACAATTCAGCAGGAGCCCCATAACAGACGAAAAAGAATAACGCCCCACCTGGCACAAAGAGTTAAACAAATCATACAAGTTGGCAGATGTTTCTGCTGCTGAAGTGGAAGTGGAGTATCAGAAATCCAGCGACTGTAGTATGTATTTTGTATAACACAGATAAGTTAGGTAACATGTTCTTATGAATTTAAAAGCTGCAATGTATCTATTTGTCAGTATCTGTTAATGTTTACCTGAGGTAAATTTAATGTTATCGTGTTCGCAGATGTTATGTTCTTAACTTCATCTGTCAGCTTTAACTAATAATTTATCTTTACATGTATTGTACCTCGGACACTACGCTGTTCAATGAATGTTAGTTTGGAATAGGAAGAAGTTCAGTTTACTCTTCGTTACGGCTAGTTAGGTTATGAGGGGTTTGACATCGTCAAAGCAATAGCTTGTTACATCTACAAAGTGTAACTTAACTCTAGCGGTGTTTGTCGAGTCAAATGACTCCTAACCTACTTGTTTGGGATAGAATGCAGTATTGTTTTAGTGTTGCTATTCTAACAGTTTGGTATGATTTCGATGTTGCAGGGACTGCCAAGCATAAATGCCAGCCAATGGACTGGTGTGTGAAAAGCGACCACCATTTCACAGGGAAGAGGAATTCCTCAAAGGAGACTGACCAGTAAGCAGGATTGACCATTGTGTCAATGTCAATAAAACCTGATCAGTTCCCACTCCTGATTTTGTCAACCAAGCAGTGACAAAGACAAATAAACTGAACAAGACATACATGGTAGTTACAGACCCTAAATACCAGGTGGCAGATTTGCAGACTGTCTTACTTGGTATCTGTAAAGGTGCAGATTCAGATGTGACAGACTGTCTGGACAGGCCCAGACGACAAAACAATAACTAATGCCCTTGGTGACAACAGCCTATGCATATGAATCTAATCTACCATAGGCCTACAGTAAAAAAGTAGAACTTTATTCTACAATTAATGGATACTTCATGTAATCTCTTGTAAGGCTAATTTGGTGACTGGGCCATTTCCATGCCCCATAATGCAACAAGTCAAGAACGCCTCAAACACATTCATATTCTGTTGGCACATTTGCCCATTTGCCCTAACCCATTTGCAGATCGAAACAGTGGGGGCAACAACAACCACAACAGCAGCAGGGCAGGAACTCTTGTGTGTGTGTGTGTGTGTGTGTGTGTGTGTGTAGCACTAAGTAATCATTAATGTGGAATTTCTTGACGAATAACTGAATGAATGTATTCTACCTTGTGTGTGTGGTTGTGTGTGTGCATTGGAACTGATGAATGTATTCTCTTGTGTGTGTGTGTGTGTGTGTGTCACTGAGTGATAACTGATTTTGAACTGACTGATGACTATTGATGCCCAAGGCAGACCAGAAAGAGCAGAAGCTGATGCAGCCAGAATTTTTTCACCACCACTTAGGACCATTGTTAGCATCAGCATCGCCTCATCACCAGAGGCTCAACCATGTCCCCACTGGCAATGCAGAAGTTGTGTTGATCACGTTTCATAATCTGCTCAAACAGTTCTATTATCAATTCGGGGTTTCTCATATGCATAAAAAAACAGGGAGAACCGGGATGACTGAAAAGAACAAAGGTTTTCTGGAGAGCGCAATGAAAATAAACAGGCATCATTGGGTCAAAACATTAAGCGTTCTAGCCTACGTCTGTCTGTCAAATATATTAAAAAGAGATTTTCATATAAAGAAAAGGCTCAACTTTATGCTTATTCCTAAACCCAGTTAGTGCTGTTCCAAATCCAAAACTTTGGTGTAAAAGAATTTGGTCCAATGGAATATTCCCGGATTGCTTTAACCAGAGGCGTTCTATAGGTTCATATACGTTCATATACGTTCTATAGGTTCATATACGTTCTATAGGTTCATATACTTTCTATAGGTTCATATACGTTATTCCAAATCTAAGAGAGAAACCCTATTGCTGTCCCTTGATTTGTTGCATTATTACAAAGATGTTTTAGAAACAGTGAGAACAAGTGACAGCCATAGAGAGAGAAACTGATGGGTATTGTTGGTAGCCTGCAGACAATTGTGTGTCCTGATTGTTATTTTGCTATTTAAATCAACACTACAGTTTGCGCTATTGAACTCAGCACTACTTTTTTGCTGTTAAAGTAAACACTGCTAGTGTTAGGAAAACAAAACACTGCTGTTTGTGCTTCCTCCTACGTTCACTTCAGATGTGATTTAGCCTCAAGTTTACACAGAGTTTACACAGTAATGTCAGCAATGAAACCTCTGTGCCAGATGTTACAACAACAGATCAGCTCATAGTCTTGGGAGACCAGACTGACATTCAAGTAGGTCTACCCCACATTCACAGGCCCTGCATCACCACACACAAAGATTACACACAGAACACACACAAATCACACTCACACAAGGGGAAATACAAATGTACTAAAAAAGAGGAAGAGAAGAAGAGAGAGAGAGAGAGAGAGAGAGAGAAAGGGAGAAAAAGTGGGAGAGATAGGAAGGAGTATATAAATGAGGAGGGGAATGAGAGGAAGGGAGGGAGAGAGAAAGAGAGAGAGGGACAGAGAGGGGGAGACAGATAAAAAGAGAGAGAAGAAAGAGTGGATGAGGATGGAGAATGAGAGACAGAGAGAGGGGGAGAGAAAAAGAGAGAGGGGAGGGGAAGAGAAATCTGCTCTGGTCCCAGGAGACTCATATACCCCCATGGCTGTGCATATGCCATCTCTTTCCCACTCACACACACACACACACACACACACACACACACACACACACACACACACACACACACACACACACACACACACACACACACACACACACACACACACACTCACACTCACACACTCACACACACTCACACACACGCGCGCGCACACAAGCAGAGCAGAGCCCTGTGTTAAGGTTCAGTCAGACCAAGAGCAGAGTTGTTCTGTGTGGTTCTACTGTTTGTTTCTGTGCAGTTCCTCATGGTTCTACATTGTGATTGTCTGTTTCTGTGTGGCTATGTGAGGTTCTATGCTGTTCTGTGTAGTTCTGAGGGTCTGTTTCTGTGTGGTTCCATGTAGTTCTATAAGATTCTGCGGTTCTGCGTAATGCTATATGATTCTGTGTGGTTCTGCATGGTTCTGTTCTGCAGACGGTTCATGACTCACCTGGACCAGCTCAATGCCCCTCCTCCTGCAGAGAAACAGACAGAGAGGAAGTAGATTATTGTCACTATTATTACTTCTACTATCACCACTACTACTGTTATCACCACTACTACTGTTATCACCACTACTACTGTTATCACCACTACTACTGTTATCACCACTACTACTGTTATCACTACTATATAATATAATATAATATAATATATACATAACAAAACACACACACACACAAACTTACTAACAAATAATCTTCCATCTCTCACACACAACAATACAATACACATACTCAGCTGACAGCCCCTGACAAATAAATGATCAAATTCACCTTCACACTCTATTGAAAGGCACCTCCTCACTTGATAGGTAACTATTCACCTCCTCCACACTCTACTGGAAGGCACCTCCTCACCTCCTCCACTTCCACACTCTATTGGATGGCACTCCCCCACTCCATAGGTAGATATTTACCTCCTCCACATTACACATTCTATTGGAAGGCACCTCCTCATATGGTCCACTATATATATCAACACTATTGGAAATCAAACTTTAGTGTTTGAAATCTACTGGCTGCTGTCATACTTGTTCAGCGTGTGGCTGGTGTCTGGTCTCTATCCCTGATACACACACTCGCACATGATACTCTTTCTGAAACGCATACACAATACTGTACACAATACATACTGTCTCCCACACATACACACGCACACACAACCAAACATAGTCTCACACACAAACACCTTGTATCAAAGGGACATTCTTCTGTGAGTTTCCATTTCTAAACAAGGATGACAACTAATTCTTCAAAGCACTTTTGTGTGTGTGAGTGTCTGTATGTCAGTGTGACTGTAGATGTGTGTTTGTGTGTGTGTGTGTGAGTGTCTGTATGTCAGTGTGACTGTAGATGTGTGTTTGTGTGTGTGTGTGTGAGTGTCTGTATGTCAATGTGACTGTAGATGTGTGTGTGTGTGTGTGTGTGTGTCAGTGTCTGTATGTCAATGTGACTGTAGATGTGTGTGTGTGTGTGTGTGTGTGTGTGTCTGTATGTCAGTGTGACTAGATGTGTGTGTGTGTGTTTATGGAAAACGACTCTTCTGGCATTTATCCATTCCTCTCTAGCAGTAACCCAGTGGAGTTTGGATTGGAAAAATGCACCGACAACGTCTCTAGTGCCTCAACAAAGACACACACACACACAAAACACACACACACAGATACTTATCCCCACTGTTCCCTGATATCTTCAAGTTCTTCAAATACTTAGAATGGCAGATGCAAAACTTAATCATTGATGCCAAACCTATCAAAGCCACCAGATCAGATTATATGGCTCGGCTGCATTTGGGCTACAGCCTCACTGTTGTAGCTCTATCTGGGTTATGGCTTCATTAGTAGTCTAGGCCACATTTGGGCTATGGCTACGTTGCTGTGGCTAGGCTACATCTATGCTACAACTACACTTTTATGGCCAGTCCACATTTGGGCTATGGCTAATTTGCTACAGTTAGGCTACATCTGGACTACTGCTACATTGCTGTGGCTAGATTATATTAGGGCTACTGCTACATTGCTGTGGCTAGGCTTCATTAGGCAATTTTTTCATTTGATGTCACCCATATCATTGATAAAATGCAGTGAATTTTTGATGTAAATAATGAAATGACAGGATTTGCCTGCAGTCAACTGTAGAGGTGACATGACAACTTGGGCCTACAAAATCATAAAACGCTATTATGCTTGTGCATTACATGCCACTATGTCTCCTTGTGTTGTGAGATATTAAATGCTACTTTGCTCATTTTGTCGCTGGAGATGCCCGACCCCGGGGCCTAGACAGTGTTTTCTACAGCATATATAGGTATATATACTCTTTCATTACCCATGAGGGGAATTTGGTCTCTGCATCTATCCCATTGGTGAAGTAGTTCACACACTAGAGCACACAGTGAAGTACACACTAGAGCACACAGTGAAGTACACACTAGCCTGGAGCAGTGAGGGATTAGGAGCAGTAGCCACGGTAATGCTTTGATTTCAGGCCCGACGCCCTAACCAGTGGGCCACAGCTATATCTGTTTATATGTGTGCCTTATCTATCTACCTATTCTATCTATCTACCTATTAGATCCAGTGTTGTTAGCAAAAACAAAGCTAATGTTGCATAATGTAACGTAACGTTGGACAATCAGTTCGTTTTGTTTTATCAATATCATATTGACATGAAGCTCATCAGCTCATTCATGTTTTCTAACCTCCAACCTCCAACCAACACACTTCTACCAGTGCTAGCCAACGCAACTGTAAAGTCCTCAGTAGTGCTAAGAAAACTATGAAACCACAGTTAGCATGACACTGACATGAACACACTTCCTGCCCTAAAGCATTTGTAAACAGTATAAGGCTTCCCAAACTTTTCCATCACATGGCCCCCATATACCAGTAGATTCCAGCTAAGGCCTCTATATGGAAAGTGTTTTACTAAACGCAGTGACAATAGGTTGCTCCAATGTGCTAACCTTCAGATACGATATGATAATGGGAAAGAGAAAAAAAAGGGAGGAAGAGAGAGTGAAAGCGAGAGATGAGGAAATGCAATTTTCTATTCAACCTGTTCCATAATGTCCATCTCTCTCTCTCAAACACACGCACACACACACAGGCCTCAGAGATACACACGTAGATGTTGCTTATACATCCCTGCTCACACAGAAACACACACACATTGGCACATGCACACACACACACACACACAGATTAAAACAGACAGCCAGACACCAAATAAACACACACAACTGCCAAGAACACACCAGACCAGCAAACAAACTGTGTGTGTGTGTGTGTGTGTGTGTGTGTCCATAACAGGTTACATGTGATGACAACCATTTGCAGATACATATGTCCCCCTTCCCACTCTATAATATCGTACGACAGTCTAAGGTTGGGGTCTAAAATCTCTGTTTACATTACAGAGATCGTCTCTTCGACATCCTCTATCTGTCTCTTCCTCAGCTTTCTGCTTCTCATCCGCGCGCCTGAGACAGGGTTCCGGTTCCTCTCACGGGCATCACGCATATTTTGACAGGTCCTCGCGTTACTCGGTAGAGTATTTAACAATGCAAGAGATCACAAATCTCTCTGTTTCTGTCCTGCTGCCGTTAGAATACAAAATGTCCCACCGCTGAAGGCATGTCTACAGCAGAGCACGGAAAACATGGATCCATTTTCGGTCGCGCTATGACAGTAACCGGTAATAGCGTGTACAACACAGAATAATAAGCCATACACCTGTGTCGCACTGTCCTTTGCTGCTGGCACATGGTAATAGCAGCGTTATAACGGCCTTGGGAGCAGCAGCAGAAACGCCAAATGTTCTGTGCTGAAGCTACGGAAGCGGACAGGCCTCGTGGCCACCCGTGCCGTGCCGTGCCGTGGGCCTCACCTGCACATGTCGGCGAAGGCGAGAAAATTGAGCTTCTTCATCTTTTTCTCGCTGAGCCAGAAGCCCACGCGCCGCCCGCGGAGGAAGGTCTGCATCTCCGGATCCACGGATCCTCCTCCTGATGTGACACTCTCGCGCAATCGGGCTCTCCGGCGAAAACAGGAAACAAGTGAACTAACAGCACACCCACACACACGCGCACACACACAACCCTGAGAGAGAGAGAGAGGGAAAGAGAGAGAGAGGGGGAAAGAGAGAGGACATGTTAAATGATAAAGTCCATTCGTTAGACAAGGACCAGCTACTTGAAGCGTCTGATGCTGAGCCTATCCGAGTTTCTTTGCTACAGGCGGTATAAGCTGATTGTTGTTGAGCTGAAATTGACTCCAACGCTTCCGAGGGCTTGTGGCGGCCCAGGTCTCTTCCATGTTTTTCTATGTTCACTCAAACAGTCTAACGACAAAATGCGCCATAATAATCACGTTCTGAGACGCAGCAGCTAGCTAACATTACCGTTACAGCCTTGGATTAGACATCTTCATGGGCTTGCGATGGGTCAAACATGTCCCGCAGGATAACATCTGCGAATGCATACAGTTAGAAACCGTTTGCACAGTGGGATGAATGAAACAAACAGCCTTACCAACTAGTGCATTTCCGACAAGATTATCACTGTTTTCATCGGGATAGCAACGGAGCTAGCTAGCTTGAAAGCCGTCTACTAGCGATAGTCAATGATCTTGACCACAGATTCAGTAGGAACCGATCATTAACGCGCAGACATCCGGAGATGGTATTAATCCCAAAGAGACGTTCGTTTCAGTGTGGGCACGATCACACCCCAACGTGAGAAGGGCATGTATGTGCCTGCCACTACCATGACATAGGTCAGAAGCGCGCTACCACACGGAACATAGCTCCTCTCCCTCTGTCTCTCTCTCACACACACACACACATATTCATACACACTCCTCGCCCTGAATTCAATGAAAAACTGCGATCCCTCGCATGGCCAATAGGGGGTAGCACACGAGACCTGCCTCTTAAAGGAGCCGTGAGCGTTTAGGTCCCCCGGGCTCATTAATGGCTACTGACCGTGATGTTTAAATTCTCTGACTCTGACTGACACACAAGGCATGCACACACCTAGCTGTGTCTGACCTTTGAGCTATATTTTACTACGAGAAAAGCTCAGGCAAACAAGTAGGGCTTATTTGTTTAATCGCTCTCATAGAGTGGAATGGTGCTCGCCACAATGACGCTAGAATAGCACCACCTTGTGGATTGACTTCAACCCGTTTGTCTCGAGAGTTGTCAAATGTACATTTTTAAAATCATTGGCTGCCCGTTTGGCAATAATTTCCAAAACTCCTCCTAGTGGATCAGGTAGTTTCCCTAAAACGCCATCAGAAAGCCTCATATCAGAAACCAAACGCTCACTTCACAGTGAATCTGGTATGATTTGATATTGTTGACCAAATAAGTAGAGTCTGGCATGATTGTTTACAGATGGTTTCATCCAAAGCGGCTTTTAAAGACAATGTTACTGACCTGACTACACACACACATGCTCAAGGCTGTGTGTGACGAGCACTAATCCAACCTCCATACCCAAACCCAAATAAACAGCAACAGCTTGAATGATGCAATAGCAGGAGTTTAATGCATGACTGCCTGTTTCATCAGTGCATTTGATCCCTGGTTACAGCCCCCCTACACACAATCCCACAGTACACAAGCAAAGCATTTCTGTACAGTACAAACACTTAAAAATATAGATCATCTTTTCATAATAAACAATATTTGTACAAATGTGCTTTAAAAATATTTACAGATGCAAATAAACACACATAATTCATAGGGGCACCAGGACAACACAAGTGCTTAGAAGGGTGGAGTTCACACCCAGAGTGTGTGTGGGGTTGTGGAGCAGTGAGAGGAGTCCAATAAACAGTAGCTGCAGGAGTGCACGCAGGCACACACACACACACACACACACACACACACACACACCATGAAGACACACTCCAAAGGATTGCGCCGATGGCCATTCCTACACATAAGCAGACTGATGTGGCAGGAGCAGGAATCCGGGTTTGCACAGAAAGAGAGAAGAT
>JAIFZK010000068.1:6917500-6920000 GCA_027481765.1 Tenualosa thibaudeaui | reverse complement strand
AATATATGTATGGATCACATGCAAACATAAAAGTCCTTGCCTGACAATTCTGTTCTCTGATCATCAGAATCAGAGTTGCCTATGTTTTTTTCTTTACTGAAATTTGTGTAATCATTATTATAATATTCTGAGTGTTGTTGTACACCGCATTTTTTAATTGCACACTATATTTTTACTATTACTTACATATACTTTTTTGAAAAACTCTAGACTCGGAAGTTGCTGCTGATGTTGTTTACAGCATTTTTTTACACTATTACAACACATCCTTTAGCACATTTCAATTTTTTACATATCATTCTGCACCATCACTATCTAGTTTTCTTTAGTGTTAGGAAATGTCTTATCTGTAGCTTGCTTTGGTTAACCTGTAACAGCTATAAACAGCATTCTCTAGGTCTGCCTCTCATGCATGTATTATTTTACTTAATTTATAATCTCAGTTTCCAATTTCCCTCCAAGACTATTTACCTTTGCAAAGCAGCTCATAACCTGGAACCTGACATAACGAAGACAAGCACAGTGGGGAGGGGTTGGAGACTTGAGAGGTCAGTGCTACAGTAACCTCTGCACTTCTATTGTCTTTGCAGCGGAGGGCCGAGGAGAACAAATACTGCCCTATGATTGGCCGACTAAAAAATACTGCCCTATGATTGGCCGACTAAAAAGAGTAGTCAGCAGAAGCACTGGAGCCAGACTCACTAGATTTGCGTACTTTTAGGTGCCGATGCGTATCCATGTATTTCATCTCAGTGTGTGTGTGTGTGAGTGTGTGTGTGTGTGAGTGTGTGTGAGTGTGAGTGTGAGTGTGAGTGTGAGTGTGAGTGTGTGTGTGTGTGTGTGTGTGTGAGTATATATGTCTGTTGATTGCTTTCAGATTACCCTGGCAGGGTTAACCTTACAGCATTACTCAACACTGACTGCTGTCAAAATCCTTTTAAACTCCCTCAACACAGCCACAGGAGTGTCAGACTTCAACAGCTCAACAACACAGCTCTACTGTGTGATTTTTGAATAGCTATGCCTGCTAAATCAAATAGCTGACATTTAACATTTACAAATTTTTACAAACTCTGTTGTGTGTGTGTGCATGTCTGTGCATGTATGTGTGTGTGTCTCTGTGTGTCTGTGCATGTATGTGTGTGTGTGTATGTGTGTGTGTGTGTGTGTGTGTGTGTGTTGCCCATACCATCGTAGAAGCACACTTCCAGGTCAGCGTTGGGAGAGTTCTCCATAAGCATACACTTGCCATAGCTGGTGTACAGGGTCACTTTGGGCGTCTTGGACTTCACCAGCTGCACAAACTTAGTAGCATACTGGTATTTCTTCCAGTATTTCTCTAGTGGACACACACACACACACACACACACACACACGTTCACACATGTACACAAACAGTACATGTGTACTCTTGAAGACCCAGCTCTTCCAAGAATATCTCCTGGCTTGAATTCTGAATACCAGGAATGAACTTAACCTCTTATACTTAATCTCTCTTTATACTGCACTTAATTACACTATTGCACTTTATTACACTATTGCACTTTAATTACACTATTGCACTTAATTACGCTATTGCACTTTAATTACACTATTGCACTTTCAACTGAAAATACTATGAAAATACTATTTACTATTACTATTTATTTACTATTTATGTTAGCAATATGCTAAGCTTGAATGTTCTCTTTTGTAAGTCACTGGATAAAAGCATCTGATAAATGCAGAAATGTAAACATGCATAGAACTCCAACTCTCATTCCAGTCCAAGCAAAGGAACTGTGTGTGTGTGTGTGTATATACCTGGCAGGTCTTCTAGACTGCAGATAAGTATATCTTCAGGGGGGGTAGGTGGTTGATCCATCACAGGGAAACCCCGGCCTTTATTAGGTTGGTAGATGGTGACCTGCAGAATGATTCGACTCAATTAACTACCTGATACACACACACACACACACACACACACACACACACACACACACACACACACACACACACACAAACACACACACATACACACACACAGTTAACTACCTGATAATCACTCACTCTCACACACACACACACACACACACACACACATACACACACAGAGTTAACTACCTGATAATCACTCACTCACACACACACACACACACACACAAACACACACACAGAGTTAACTACCTGATAATCACTCACTCACTCACACACACACACACACACACACACACACACACACACACAGAGTGAACTACCTGATAATCACTCACTCACACACACACACACACAGAGTTAACTACCTGATAATCACTCACTCACACACACACAGAGTTAACTACCTGATAATCATACACACGGACTTAGCTTTTAGTCAGACACACACACGTTTAACTACCTGATACACACACACAAACACAGAATTAACTACCTCAATCACACACATTACACCGTAAGCTATCTGATACTCAGACACACACTTAACTGCCTGATAATCTCTCTCACACACACACACAACACG
>JAIFZK010000068.1:6907500-6912500 GCA_027481765.1 Tenualosa thibaudeaui | reverse complement strand
ATACAGCTGCAACACACACACACACTCCATTAATGACACACCATTAGTCCCATCTGTCACAAACACACACAGCAGCACAGACACACTATGAATGACCCCCCCCCCCTCAGAGGCCAGTACAAAACCACATTACCTCCAGGATTGAGGGATGTTTCAACCTGCAGTGGATCTCCACTTCGTTAATGACCCGCTGCACCATCCCTGCCTTATGCATCGCTTTCTTGTCAATCTGCGGGGACAAAGGACAGGCTAATCTGTGTCCCGGTGCACAGTTGGGCTCGTTAAGAGAACGAAGCACAGCACAGTAATTATCTACAACGACCTGAGAGTCTTACCGTCTTTATGGCCACCTCCATAGACGTGATGACGGACTTGGCTCGGTACACACAGGCGAAGGAGCCCTTGCCGAGAAGGGTGAGGACTTTAAAGTCCTGAAACAAAAAAGCACAGTAGCATCATTGAGTCATATTCCTACAACCATTAGGGGACCAGTCTAACAACAAGCTTCGCTCTCGTTCCACAGCTCCACCGCTAAGCGCCAGGCACTCAGGGAAGCCTGTGCCATCTCTTTACCTCAATCCCAAGTTCCTCCGTTACGCCCAAGATTCGGTCATTTTTCGGCACTTTGCCTTTGACGGTCAAATTTTGAAATAAATTTAAAACTTTATCAAACATCGTCTCGGAGTTCTGATACCGACAGGAGAGGGACTAAGCTATGCTCCCGAGTGCGGTGAGAAGGACGCTGTTGACTCGCTTCGTTGCAAGCGTCCTTAGTTACCTTACCTGGCGATGCATCTGTTGATGACATTTCCCCAGCAGATGCCACACTTATCGCGGCTTTCTTGCCGCTATTTTAACCACCTCACCTGTCAACATTAACGTTAACATCAGGTCTCCCTGGAGACATCGCCTAGTCAAGCCTCCCAATTAGCAACGTCAACGGGAAACTGCCAAAGGAGTTGGCATAATGTAAACAGCGTTGTTCTGACGGTCAGATAAACAAGCTAGCTATGATGGTGGGTCTATCTAACCCCTGTCGTGCATCCTAGACCTTAATGCTGGAGTTCAAAAAACAGCCAGGGCGCGATTGGACACAATTACTAGTGTAACTTATAGTTCATGACAGTTACGCGCTGTCGTTTACCACACTGTCACTGTAATAGACGATAGACAAAACTTAAAGCTAAATCCACTATCCCGCTGGATAAATTGGTTGCCTTAAGTTTAGATTCCTCCAATTAATTCGTGGTAGGGAGGCATTTCCTACATAATGAATAAATGCCTAAATGTAATGATAGCTAACTAACACATC
Organism: Tenualosa thibaudeaui; assembly: GCA_027481765.1. Classification (NCBI taxonomy): domain Eukaryota; kingdom Metazoa; phylum Chordata; class Actinopteri; order Clupeiformes; family Clupeidae; genus Tenualosa; species Tenualosa thibaudeaui. The sequence goes on along the minus strand of JAIFZK010000068.1, from coordinate 6,911,188 downwards.
ATATCCACAAGCAAACTAACGTCAGCAAGGAATGTTACGCTGTTAGTCAAGTCAATGAATGAAAGTAAGCAAGTACGTTATAACCAGCTATTCCTGATCAACACCATCTGAAAATCACTATTATACTACTAAAGTGAATCACTATTGCTTGGTTGAGTCCACACAGAATAGAGATAATAATTAATAATAGCCGTGTAGTTATCGTCCACTTATCCTGTGTACATTAGTTAGCTAACCAGCGATAGCTAGCGGTAGGCTACCACAACATATGCTTACCTCTATTTTATCGCCAATGGATGCACTCATCTTCGTGTATTTCTATGGGATAGTCAGAGAGTCAATAAATACAAATATATTTGCAGTGGGAAAGGGTCAAGGGATGATATCCTCATTGTGTAGCAAGTAGAAATAATAGGAATACGATCCCCTCCAAAATGTTTGCATTTCCTCCATTTTGAAAATACGCGCCCGTTACATTCTTGGCGACGTACGTCTACGTCATTTTAAAATTCACTCCACTTCGCGTTTTGATTGGCTGGGAGTGTTGGTGTGGTCGGAGATCGGGGCGTGGCCTTTAGCTTCTTGCTGCCAAAGCCGTATGGATTTGGGGAAGGACGTTGGCTGCTGCATGTTGGCAGTGACAACTTCCTGAGAGAAATATACAGTTATTTTTGATGATGGGCTTAATGAATGCATTGTGTCTGAAAGCAACTCAAAATACAGATTGGTTCCTATAGTCTGATGCAAGTGGTGTTTTGAGGTGGAGCCTATCTGAACCTAAACAGAGATTCACAATATCTCATAAACATCAGCAGGGTATACCATGAAGCCAGGTTACTGGCTAAACTGGGTAACTTCTGGAGTAACCGCTGATCTGAAAACAACTCACTTCACTTCAGTCACTTCAGAAATAACTGATGCTCAAAGGAGGGTTCTTTTAGAGATCAGTGGCAACTCCCAAAGCCATTCACAAAGCCCAGTCACACCACTAGCCACAGTGCTCTGCTAAAAGCCATGCCCTGTAGCGTGTTTGTTTTAGGTCACCTGTAACTTTGACCTGCCTTGTTTACAAGTGTGTTGTACTGTATGTACATATGTGTACAAGAGTGTGCATGCGTGCATGTGTAGTTGTGTGTGTGAGTGCGTGTGTGAGTGGGTGAGAATCTGTGCAGTCCTGCAATAGTGTATGTAGGCACTATTACGTATCTGTCTTGTCCATACTGTGTATTTAAAAGTTACGTGTATCACCAATTGTTCCCGGTGAAACGTTGTCTCGTCTCACTATGTACTGTGTGTATGGCTGAAACAACAAGAAAAACCTACTTGACTTGACAAAGCTACCAGGGTTAACCAGTAACCTTGCTTAGTGCAGGTTCTTGTACTAGTTTAGTGCAGGTTCTTGTACTAGTTGAAGTTGTTTAATTTTAAGTGTGTTCAGTTCACAGTGAACAGAAAAATGAACTTGTTCAATCTTCTCCTTTTAGTTCATGCACAACACTGGATCCTCATCAAAGGTGAACTTACAATCACACCTTTACATCCTGACCACTACTTACAATCACACCTTTACAATCATACCTTTACATCCTGACCACTACTTACAATCACACCTTTACATCCTGACCACTACTTACAATCACACCTTTACAATCACACCTTTACATCCTGACCACTACTTACAATCACACCTTTACAATCACACCTTTACATCCTGACCACTACTTACAATCACACCTTTACATCCTGACCACTACTTCATAACTGAACACTAAAAATCTTGTGCAATATCTCGGTATGTACGTATGTTGGAAGAGCAGCTGAAGACCCAAGGATCTCCAGGACTTGGAGGTGGCAGGAAAATCTGTTAAAGAGGAAACAATATGGTGCCCACATAGAGGCAATGGTGTTGAAATACAATGTGTATTGTTTCCTCTGTAACAAATTTGAGTTTGTTTCTGACTATCCCTGACTCCCTGAATGGAAAACTTGCAAAGAGCTTCTGTGAGTGTCCAGTTGATGATAGGATGATGCTCTGTCCACAGGCTGAGAATGGCCCCAGTGGTGCTTAGTGGAGGCGTCTGAGGTTCTGAAATACAGCTATGAACAGCTGGATTGATAAACACCATGAGAACCTGTTTCTCTTGAGTATTGAAAAAACGTGGCCAAAATGGAGTAACCTGGCTGAGATTAATATGCACAGATAGGAGGCAGAATTACAGCTGATTCCTTTTCTGGTTTTGGTTTAGTGCTTTTTCTTGGCATATATATACAGTGCTCAGCATAAATGAGTACACCCCCTTTGAAAAGTAACATTCTAAACAATATGTCCATGAAAACAAAAAAACATTTTCGCAGACTAACTTTAATATCACATCTGCGTGACATACAACACAAAAGTTTGCATAATAATATAACTTAGATTACATAATTTTCAGTTTTACTCAAAATAGGGGGGAGCAAAAATGAGCACACCCCCAACAAAACTACTGCATCTAGTATTCTGTATGGCCTCCATGATTTTTAATGACGGCACTAAGTCTTCTGGGCATGGAATGAATAAGTTGGCAACATTTTGCAACATCAATCTTTTGCCATTCTTCAATGATGACCTGTTTGAGACTGGATGTTGGATGGAGAGTGATGCTCCACTTGTCTCTTCAGAATTCCCCATAGGTGTTCGACTGGGTTCGACTGAGTTCGACTCAGATCAGGTGACATGCTTGGCCACTGAATCACTCTCACCCTGTTCCTCTTCAGAAAGCCAACAGTGGCCTTAGATGTGTGTTTAGGATCATTGTCATGTTGGAAAAGTGCACGACCAAGTGCACAGAGTGATGGTAGCATTTTCTTGTGTGAACTTATGTGTCGATTTTCTTAAACCCTTCTCATTAGAAGACGTTCCTGACGAGGTGTTAACTTCTGTGGACGACCAGGGCATCTCTGTGACATGGTCTCAGTTCCATTTTTCTTAAATCTTTGTAAAACTTTTGCTACAGTATTCTGACTAATAAGCTTGGCTGATCTTCTTGTAGCCTTTACCTTTCTGGTGAAAGGAAATAATTTTCTTTCTCAGGTCTTGTGTCATTTCTCTTCTATGTGGTGCCATTGCTGCAAGCAGGAAATGGGGAGGGGTTTTCTTAGAGTATCACTCTTTTATAGTCAACTATCTGCTGGACTAATTAAATAATTGGACTCACCTGTGGTTGAATTCTTGGTAAATCAGACATTTGCAGTCTAAAATCTTGCTTTGCCCTGAGACTTTCAGTGGGGTGTACTAATTTTTACTCCCCCCTAATTTGAGTAAAACTGAAAAATATGTAATCTAAGTTATATTATTACGTAAACCTTTATGTTGTATGTGACGCAGATGTGATATTAAAGTTAGTCTGCGAAAAATTTTTAATTTTTTTTTTTCATGGACGTATTGTTTAGCATGTTACTTTTCAAAGGGGGTGTACTCATTTATGCTGAGCATTATATATATATATATATACGTGTGTGTGTGTCATTTCTGGATGTGCATGTGTGTAGATCTACCCTTGAGTTGTGGATCTGCCCAAGGTTTCTTCCTAGATTAACTGAACATAAGGGAGTTTTTCCTGCCCCTGTTGCTCTTGGGTGCTCCTTCTGTGAAGCGCCACGAGACAATACTATTGTAAAAGGCGCTGTATAAATAAAACTGAATTGA
>JAIFZK010000068.1:6890000-6892500 GCA_027481765.1 Tenualosa thibaudeaui | reverse complement strand
TCCCACAATCACACAATCCCACAATCCCACAATCACACAATCCCACAATCCCACAATCCCACAATCCCACAATCACACAATCCGAGGCCTCACTTGTCATCAATCACATGATTTTTTGGTAACAACCCAATATAAACTAACCCTAACCCAATATAAACTAACCCTAACCCAATATAAACTAACCCTAACCCAATATAAACCTCAAACCAGGGCCTCAACTGGCCCCTTTTTGCTCAAGGCAAGATATATATTTTTTATTTATTTATTTACTTATTTATTTGGTTATTTATTTATTTAGCACATTTCACACACAGGGCAGCTTAATGTGCTTCACACAGAGAGACTGAAGCCATGATAGTGGATCTGTCATAGAGTCAAATAACAGTAATAAAATATTGAGGAATAAAAGATGAGAAAAGGGCAGACAAAAAAAGAGGAGAAAATAAAAATTAATTAATTAAAATAGAGATAAAAATAATCAAAAGTATGTCCATAAATAATTAAGAATAAAAATAATGATAATAAAAGGCAAGTCAAAAAAAGGTAAATAAATGAATATAGATCAAAAAGAAAGTCAATAAATAATTCAAATAGAGATCTAGATGTCAAATGTCAAATTAATATAAAAAAAGAAGTAAAAGCTGTCTCACCACATTTGGTTGAACTATAAGATTCCTCTCTTGTGATCTGAGACGCCTGTGTGAAGTGTATTGTTGAAACATTCCCATGAAGTGTGTTATAGGCCAGCAGTAGTGCTTTAAAATCAATTCTGTGACTCACTGGGAGCCAGTGCAATGACCTCATCACTGTAGACAAGCCGACTAGAGATGGATGAGTTTCTCCAGGTCACTTTTTGAGATAAGACTTGTTGTTTTTAATCAAATAATTACAATCAATGAAAGCTTGTTTACAAATTCTGAAAATGTCACTTACGGCCCTTAAGCTCCAAACCCTCGTTATGTTTTTTAGCCTTGACCTAAATGTCATTATATGGTAATTATTGTATTAAAGCCCAGGGCATGTGTGGGTACTGAGTGGTGATGTATCAAACTTTCACAATCAGTTCAAGTGACGTTGCTAACTTTCATATTATATTGATATTATCAATTATTATGATATTATAATCCAGTTGCTGGGCAGCCAAATGATATTACGCATAAATGACGTAGTTAGTCAGTTCCAGAGACTGTGCTTTGAAGTCGGGACAGAGGAGTGACGTTGCGTATAGTTAGGTTATCATCTTCAGTCAAGGTGATTATGGAGATGACCACTTTGCCCACCCATTTAAGAATGGAGACATGTATGTATCTGTGTGTTAGCAACCTATTTTGATAGATATGTATCTGTGTGCTAGCAACCTATTTTGATAGATATGTATCTGTGTGTTGGGGGGGTGAACTTGTTCCACTGTCCGCACCCAGCCTTTCAATCAAACATGGATATAATCCAGATGTAGTTAGATGTTAAGAAGTGACTGTAGCCAATGTGTGTCCCTAGTTTCATATCCGCCTTTGAGAGCTGCTGGCTATCTGTATGTGTCCCCTACAGTATCGTCTCTGAACTGATGGCAAAGCATCTGACTCAATACGGTTTGTGGGATGTCAGATGAATGTCTAATTTTCATCAAAACTGCCCTTCTTAAAGGAGAACTCTGGTGTTATCTGTTGTTTAAGGTCACTGAGTGCTGAGTAAGGTTTGGGGCATGGGCAGGTTTGGGGCACGGGCAGGGGCTGTCTGTAGGAAAAAGAACCAGAAACAGTAGAGTGAAAAGCAAACAGAAAAACAATATTAACTCAGTGGGGCATAGGGAAATGAAACCAAAAGTGAGTTTCTGTGCCCCATTCAGTTAATGTTAGATTGCCATTCACTATTTGGTGACGTTGCATTCAGGTTTTTAAAACATGGCTGCGCCCTAGTGGTGAAAGTCAGAATCAGTCTGGGAAAACTACTTGAATTTCAGGTTTAATTTTTAAAATCCTTAAAATACTTCATTTCCACTTTAAAGGCAGGAGACAGAATGGCCCACTACTCTCTCTCACACACACAGTGCAGTGTTTCTGTGCATGCATGTGTGTGTGTGTGTTTCTTTGCGTGCATGTGTGTGTGTGTGTGTGTATGTATGTGTATGTGCGTGCATGTGTGTGTGTGTGTGTGTGTGTGTGTGTGTGTGTTTCTTTGCGTGCGTGTGTGTGTGTGTGTGTGTGTGTGTGTGTGTGGCAGGACTACTCTCTCTCACATACACACACTGCAGTGTGTTTGTGCTTGTGTGAGTGTGTGTTTTTGTGTGTGTGTGTGTGTGCATGTGTTGTGTGGCAGGAGACAGAATGGCACACTACACTCTCACACACGGCAGGCCAATGCAGGGATATGAGCAATGGAGTGATTGCTGCAGTGTGTGTGTGTGTGTGTGTGTGAGTGTGTGTGTGTGTGTGTATATGTGCGTGTGTGTGTGTGTGTGTGTGTGTATATGCGTGCATGTGTGTGTTTGTGTGTGTGTGTG
>JAIFZK010000068.1:6870000-6885000 GCA_027481765.1 Tenualosa thibaudeaui | reverse complement strand
ACATAACAGCCTAACAATCTAACAGTCTAACAACCTTACAACCTAACAACCTAACAGCCTAACAACCTAACAGTCTAACAGCCTAACAGCCTAACAACCTAACAGTCTAACAGTCTAACAACCTAACAACCTAACAGTCTAACAGCCTAACAACCTAACAGCCTAACAGCCTAACAGCCTAACAGCCTAAGCTCCACCCTGTAGATGTGATTTAAAAGTCCCACCTTCTTCCACACCATGAACAGCACATAGTCTCCAGTCTCTGGAGTATTTACAGCACATAGTCTCCAGTCTCTACAGAGTATTTGCGTTGTATAGGACTGCATGGGGTTTGCATCTCCATGTTAACATTCCCTTTCATATTCAGCACAGCCAGACTTTTCACCTGCAGTCTGATTGGCTGATAGAGGTGCATTGTAAGCACCTCTAATCCATGGCCTAAAATGTCTGCAAATTATCACATATTTCAGTGGATAATGTATGTACTAAGTATTTTCAGAAAACGTGCAATACAAATAAGCATTATCTTAATGTAAATAATCATCTGGGAAAGTTTTGAGGGGACATCTATTAGTTCCAATGTTTACCCTGTACATCCCTCCCTAGGCTTCTAACGGCACACAGAGGGTGATCACACACACAACCCTACATTTACATGTATGCATTTAGCAGATACTAGAGTCTTGAGCAGATACCAGAGTCTTGAGCAGATACTAGAGTCTTGAGCAGATCCAGAGTCTTGAGCAGATACTAGAGTCTTGAGCAGATCCAGCACAACGGTGGCACCCGGGATTCAAACCCACAATTTCCAGGCTACTGGCATGCTAGCCAGGTCCACCTCTAGGGTGGTCTACCATTCCACCAATCACGATGAGCCTTACTGCCCTCAGACGGTACTGACCAACCCTCCGGCTCGATGACTAGAACTTCCATTAACACCCAATAAAGCACTGAAATTCTGAAACTATGACTGAGGTTATTTGTTATAATAATAATCTATACTCTCTGCATTTAACCCAAATGAATTGAAGTACACGCTAACCTGGAGCAGTGAAGCAGTGATGGGTTAGGTCAGCCATGGTCCACTGGTCCGGCATCGAACCAGAAATCTTTCCGTTCCAAGCCTGAAGCTGTAACCAGTAGGCCATGGCTGCCCCCAACTTTGCAAAACTTCTGTCAGTGAACTGACAGGACTGTTACTCACTACTCACTACAGGCTGATTTTAGTGTGTGTGCATGTGCATGTGTGTGCGTGTGTGTGTGTGTGCGCATGTATGTGTATGTTTGTGTGTGTGTGTGTGCACGTGTTTGTGTGTGTGTTTGTGTGTGTGTGTGTGTCCTGCTGACCTGCTGTGGTGTCATTGATGAGTCTTAAGCAGTTGAGTCCAGCAATCTGACTGGCATCCATCACTGACCTCCTCTCTGCATCAGTAAAGAAACTAGGAACCTACACACACACACATGCACACACACAAACACACACATGCATGTTGTAAGCAAGGTAACTGTGTGTGTGTGTGTGTGTGTGTGTGTGTGTGTGTACTCACAGAGATGACGCAGTCCACCACTGGTTTCTTGAGTGCACTCTCTGATGTTTCTTTGAGTTTGGTCAGAAGCATGGCTGTGACCTGCTCAATGGTGAACACCTTATCTTCATCCAGGTAACGCACCTGCACACACACACACACACACACACACACACACCAGTCATAAACCACAATAGTGTAACAGTGTAAAGAGACAGCTCAGTCAGTTGTGTCTGTAAGAGCAATTTGTGTGTGTGTGTGTGTGTGCATAAAACTGTATGTGTGTGTGTGTGTGTGTGTGTGTGTGTGTGTGTGTGTGTGTGTGTGCGTGAGCACAATCCATGAGTGTGTGTATGTGTGTGTGTGTGTGTGCCTAAATGTGTATACGCATGTGTGTGCACGTGCGTGAAAGTGTATGTGTATGTATGTGTGTGTGCCTGTGTGAGATTGTGTGTGGTCACCTTGACTCCTGTGCTGCCATTGGTCAATTTGTGGAGACTGTAAGGGAGTCTGTGGCGTTCGTTCTGCACGGAGGGTTCATCAAAGGTGCGGCTATGGAAACGCTTAAAGCCATGGAGAGTGTTCCGGAAGTTGGTTATCATCTAAAGAGACAAATCAGAAACTAGAATATCCACATCACATACACAGACACAATATACACACACACACACATATAGTTTCATATACCGAAGCTCTAAAGTGTACCAGCTACCACTACGCTACACTACAGCTTGGCTTTTCCTATAGGAAACTACCATAGCTTGGCTTTTCCTATAGGAAACTACCATAGCTTGGCTTTTCCTATAGGAAACTACCATAGCTTGGCTTTTCCTATAGGAAACTACCATAGCTTGGCTTTAACAAAGTCCTTCTATGGCAAGTCCCTTTACTCGGCAGCCATATTAGAGACGCCTTAGGGCAGCTATTTTGGATTAACAAGACCAGGCCCAATCAAAATGAATGGGGAGATCCAGATCGGTGGGTCATACTGACTTAAAAAAGTGTATTGTGCAAAACCTTGTTTAAGTCTGAATTGAACAATGTTGAAATCTACCCATAGACCGCAAAAATAAAGCTAAAATATTGTATTATTATTTTAATTTTAATATTGTATTATTATTTTAATTTTTATTTGAAAGAGCAATTTGCTCACTACACTGGGTCAACATTCGTGAAATGGCCATCACCATGGTGACAGAGATAGTAAACAAAAGGTTAACTGTCAGTCATACCGCGTTAAACAATGAAGTTGGTTACTTTGACTGCAGAGGAGTCTCAATTCCACCATCTTTGTGTCACAAACAGTCGTAATACATTTCTATGTTAGGACTTTTAAGTTATGTGTCTCCTCCTATATAAGTATAAGTATAAGTATAAGTATAAGTATAAGTAAGGAAACTACCACTATAGCCTGGCTTACACAATAGCCTGGCTTGGCTTTACCTATGAGAAACTACCACTATAGCCCAGCTCTTCCAAGAATATCTGCTGGCTAAAAAAATCTGAATACCAGGAATGCAGCTTCCACACTGTCTCTACACTGCACTTTTATCTCAAAATACTGCAAATTTCATGTTAGCAATATGCACTCTTAGTTCATTTTTGATTAAATTAAACAGCACTTAAAACTGCCACCTACCCTGAGAAGAGATCAGATCCCAAAGACAGAATTCAATCCTACTGACTATGTAACTCTTGGAAAATCTGTACAGAACATCAGCTCCTCCACATCTGAACTAGACACTCTGTTCACCTACTTCCTTAAAGCTCTCCTTCAACTTATGTGACAGATCTACTCCACATTGTAAATCCATCACTGCAGACTGGTGTATTTCCACAGCCTCTTAAAACAGCAGCAGTTAAGCCTTTACTTAAGAAAAACAACTTGGATGGCTCAAAATTAAACAATTACAGGCCAATATCTGACTTACAAAAATATTGAAATTCAGGTAACTGTCTTTGTGAATTCAAATAACTGCTTTGACAACTTTTAATCAGGTTTCAGGTCACATTTCAGTGAATTGTTGTCGAAAGGCCGTGAATGATATTTGTCTTAACCACGACAACAGAAAATCCTCTACCCTAGTATTGCTGGACCTCAGTGCAGCCTTTGACAGTGTGGACCATGACATATTATTGCACCGACTGGAACACTGGGTTGGTTGCTTGGGAATGGTGATCAGTTGGCTAGATGGTGCTTCTATGTAATCATACTCCTGAGACAATCCCCTTGACCTGTGGTGTCCCCCAGGGGTCAATCTGTGGGCCACTATTGTTCAACCTATATATGACATAAATCAATCTGCTACCATAGCTAGGCTGATGACACCCAGATTTGTTCAGCTCTGTCACCCTCTGATTATGGTCCCCTTGAATGTCTAGAACAAATTAGAAGTGCCTAGAAAAAATTAATGATTTGATTTTACACTATAGCCTAACTTGGCTTTACCTATAAGGAACTACCACTATAGCTTGCTTGGCTTTACCTATAACGAACTATCACTATAGCTTGGCTTTACCTATAAGGAACTACCACTATAGCTTGGCTTTACCTATAAGGAACTACCACTATAGATATACCACTATGCTTTCCCATGCTGAAGCGCTGCTAACTCCATATCCCAGTAAACCCTACAGCATTACTTATCTGCAGCCAACACACAGGGAATTACATGTGATCACATACCACAAACTAACATCTATACACTCCATACATGTGTGTGAAAGAACCATCTGCCTGTCCTCACCAATCCTCACCTGGCTCTTGGCTGCATTTCCAATGGTGCGGTTCTTAGAGGCCAATGAGACACATGCCCTGAGAAATTAAGATTCAAACAAGACATGTTATAACACACACACGCACACACACACACACACGCACACACACTCAAACACAAACACACAGGAGACCTAACATCACAAATGAAACCCGACTCGGCAGACAGTTTAGTGGCTTGAAAAAGACTCCCATACCAGAATAACAAGAATAACCCAATATAAACCCAATATAAACACAATATGTACACAATATAAACACAATATAAACACAATATAAACACAATATAAACACAATATGTACCCAATATAAACACAATATAAACACAATATGTACCCAATATAAACCCAATATAAACACAGTGGGTGTTTATCTGCTTGGCCCCCAGTTATTGACACATTTACACAACAGAAGGGCTCACACTTGAAAACAGAACATTGAACTGGAGCTCACTGACTAAACAAAGTGCCTTGAGAACATAAGAACAAATGGTCTTAGGAACATAGGATCTTATGAGCAGAACATTGAACTGTAGCTCACTGATTCTGGGAACATGTCTGGGAACGAATCTTAGGAATTCAGGGCCTTACAACATTGTGTCTTGGAACATAGGAACATAGGGTCTTAAGAACCTAGGGTCTGAGAACTGTTCTATCCACATGCTACTCATCACAGAACTGTTCTAACAACATGTGGCTGTTCAGAGTAAAGAACTCTTCCACATGTTACTAGAACTGTTCTATGCACATGTGACTGATCAACGTAGCGAACTGTTCTATCCACACATGACTGATGAAAATAGAGAACTGTTCTATCCACACATGACTGATGAAAATAGAGAACTGTTCTATCCACACGTGACTGGGATCAGGTATTGCGGGAGGCTTCCAAGTGCCACCCCTCCAGCTCTCAACTAAACAACCCATACAACCCAAACAACCCCAAAGGTAAACAGCCCCTACACCTGCCACAGATAACCAACCCTACCAAAGGCCTAAGGCATCTGAGTGGCGACCCAATCCACTCATGGCTAACTATGGGAAGAGTGATGTGGCCATGAGGTCCCAAGCTTTGGTCACTTGGTTAGGGTTAGGGTCAGTAACTCAGTTACCAGCTGTCAAACTGACAGACAGCTGCTATGCACCCTAGTTAGGATAACTGCCCCAACCCAACCCCATCCATCCCATAGAGAAGGAGAGAAGACACCGGTGTAACTCACTAGTCTCACTCACTAGTCACGACAGGACATTACTCCCACTCCCAACAACCTCTGAGGTTGACAAGCAATGTATGTGCAGTCAGGATATCAGTCGTCAAATAAACCACAATGTGGGGATGAGCCATACTGAGTAGGAGTAGGAGTCATTTCTTTCAGGGCCGCGCAGATGCGAGTTCCGTGTTTGCTCCGGTTGTGAATATGAGAATATGACCCTGGTCAATGTCAGGAGCGCGCGGAGTGCAGCACAGCGGCTGAACACATCCACGCGCCGCGGAGCTCACAGCACCACCTCGCCTCCGGGAGTCCCTGCACCATAGGACTGGACCAAACGGCCCTCGAGGAGACACGCACCTGCATATTTATGGCCACTGACCCCACTGATAGCCCGCGTCAAATTCATTTGCTGGCGCAACCCGGAGTAGGACAGTCCGAAAGATCTTGAACGAATAACGCACCAGGGTTAAACAGAGGATTAAATGTTAATTTATCAGCTATAGACCGTCAATAGCGGTGTCTTCTGATCAAAGCAATCAACCCTGATAGCAAGGCTGGCAGATGCCCTCCGATCACTGGGTTTAAACGGAAGCGCACGAGAGAACTAAAGGTGCAACTCCGGTGATTTCAGACACAAACTGAACAGTCGTCACATCAACATAGCCTACGTCATTTATTTAGCTCGTGTGTGTGCATGGGTTGAGAAAGGTGAGGGTCAGGGACACTAAATGTTGACTGAGCTCCCTCAACATCACCCTACGCAGAAGAAAGGCACATGCAGCAAAGTGACAAATTGTCAATAGCTCATGTCAGGTAGACTGGGAGGAACAAACTGTCAATAGCTCATGTCAGGTAGACTGGGAGGAACAAATGCAAGTGACAAAGTAGATCAAGACGTAGGAGACGTTTCTCCACCAGCAAATAGTCCACTGCGTAAGAGAGAGCATCATTTTACAGTGATGACAGCGATATACTTACGGCGTGCATCTGTCACTGTATTCATTCGCAATGGTCTCGATTCCGCCACTTCTAGCGACGGCGATATAACAGTTCTGGAAACCCACATCAAAGCCCACCACTGACATGTTCTCGTGTGGATGAAGGCTTCACCTGTTAATGTGTTAGATACGTCTGCCTTATACACCCTTTTCAAGAGGAAAAAAACGACAACCTAATCTACAACTAAAGGACGCGTCGTATGTCACCTCCTGCGTCTGTTCTTAACAACTGAAGCGCACAATAGTTAGCAACAATCAAGCTAACAGAATTACTACGTGTTACGTAAGCCTAGCTGTTTATAGCCAACTCTTCCAGCCTAATCCTGGGGAAGGAGGATTCTACTGAGTTCTTCAGCCTCCACTGCATCTAGCAACCGGACTACCCAGGCAAACATGCGCTAGGAGAGGAGAGATGCCCTCACGATCCGCCTCTCCTCCTCGCTAATTGGTTGGTCCGCACTTTAGACTAATCTGATTGGTGCGACAGCTTCTGAAACAGCGAAGCATCTAGAAGCCACGGGATGAGGCTGACCACCATCTACGTCAGGGGCAGCAGCCGTGCTGTAGCTGACCAATGAAAAATGGATGATTTCTGAGACACGGTGTTTTCACGGGGCTATTAATAACACGTGCTGTGCCCTCCACCTGCGGCACGGGAGAACTCTAATGATGATGATGATGATGATGATAGTGATTTTGATGGTGACCTCACTGAGAGCCCATGATAGTATAGCCCATTGCTAGTCCTGGGCGTGTAATGCTATCACTTGTGTGAAAAGCAGTTGGCCCTGTTCCAGAGGCACAGCCTGGGGAGGAAAGGTTAGGATCCTGTTCCGTAGCTGAGTAAGAGGAGAGATCCCCTTGGGAATATATAACTCAAAGAAAAACACAGGCCCTTCATTTAAATGGCCACTAGAGTACAATAGTACTTGCCTTTGAATGTATTGAGGTCTGAAAATTAAACGCATTGTCATTTATTTTGACTTGAAGTTAAAGTGCTGCTTGAAAGTAGGCCAACCTAAACCCATAATCTACACGGACACAATGTTCTGAAGCTAATACCACAAATACAACTCTAAAACACCCAGAATGTTGGGTGCAAAAGTAAGTGACTTTGACATTAATCACAGGCTTTGGCAGGGATAAACTCCTGGCTCCTGATAACTGTGAATCAGAGCAGGTGTTTGACATGGGGGGTTGTTTGAGATGGAGTGGGCGGTGTGTGAGATGGGGGGGGCAGTGTTTGAGTTGTAGTGGGCGTGAGATGGGGGGGTGGGTTTGTGAGATTAAAACATCATAGTGCTGCTTTAACTGAACATCACTAGTTTTATAGTGTTGGCGGGTAACAAGTTACATGTCACAAAATCATGTAATTGCATCACAAATGTTTATGTTGCTATGCCGTTTTTCGTTTGCATAACATCCTTTCACAGCTGAAAGTCTGATGCTATTTTAGTCTAATTGGTTTCTCCTATCATGTTTGAACTGACACAATTAGCTATAGTGAGCAGGCACATACATGTACATTCCCACATTAATAGACAGCTGCATATGAATGTTTGTCAGGTGCTGTTGAGTGTCAAATGTTTGATTTAGCTGGCATGGTTATCCAAAGATTTGTGTTGTGATTTGGGAAAGTCTGTAAGATTGACACATATCACATTTCCACAATGCTCACACTGCTCACACTTTACAGCCTAACTTGATGGTAATGGAACACAATTGATTTCTTCCCTTGCACAAACCCAATTCTGAAAAAGTTGGGACGATTGGTAAAATGTCAATAAAAACAAAATACTAGATACTAGAGTGTTGCATCATCCTCCGGTCTACAGAGGAGACGAATCATCCTTTTTGTTTTAGTGGTCAGTTCAAAAGGCAGCGTCTATGATGGCACAGGGGTGCAGTAGTGCCATGGTTATGGTCTGCGTACTCATCTGGAGAGTTTAAATTCATGCTGAATGATAAATATACTGGTTTTGAATTCATGCTGAATGATATATATACTGGTTTTGAGGCATAAGCAGCCACTCACACATTATATCTTGAAGGAAGGCTGTAAGAATTACCAGACAACAAGGGCAAACTGCATTCTATAAGTTCCAACAGTGTGGCTCCATCATAAGATGATAAAATTATCGTCTTGTGGACCCATTCTAAGCATAACAAAAAGGAGAACATGATGAAGACACCTACCAGTTGAGCTGGTCAAGAAGGAATGCTCTTTTTATACAAAATCATCTTGGCAGTTAACAGAATTAAGTGTGAAGTGTCCTCATTTGTTTTGTCATTAGTCTTACTCAACCTTTCCTGCCTTTTATTGACACACTGTCCCAACTTTTTTGAGACATGCTGCTTGCCTCAGATTTTATCTGACCATAAACATCCTATATAACAATAAAACATTCCAGTCTCAACAACTGATTTGTTGTCCTTAGACTATTCTCAGACAAGTATATTGCTTTCATGATTTGAGAATTATAGCATTTACGTTTGGCTTAGGCTACAGTTTACACAATGTCCCAACTTTTTTGGATTTGGAGTTGTGTGTTATTTTGTGCATGTGTGTGAATGTCTGTGTGCCTATGTGAATGCATGTTGTGTCTAAATTACTAGACAACTTAATTTTGTTCCGGATAAAGTCTCTCTCTCTATCTACATATCGATCTATCTACTCCCCAACACTGACTAAAAATAGCCTCTCCTGTCAGTGGCGACATCATGACGTCAGCTCAGATGGTTGGATCCCGGAAGTATTGTGTTTACAAGTTACGCTGTGCTTTTGTTTTGGAACTGTCGAGCGTTCTAAATAGTCGTCTGGTCTTAGGGAACCAACGTCTTTTAAAAATGGGATTGTTTGGTAAAACGTCAGAAAAGCCACCGAAGGACCTTGTAAGTGTCTGTTATAGGTATCTGTCAAACGTGAAGCTAACGCTAACCCAGTGTTCCCAGTGAATGCTAGTGATTTCGCATGGCGAACCACTGGCTAGCTAACTACGTTATTCCCTACTGGCTCTCTGCGAGTTTGTGTTTGACATCAGCCGATATTAGATCTAGACGACATTTCGCATTAGCATTTTACATTTAGCCTTAAGATTGGTTAAAGTAATTGTTATTAGAAGCGACATTGACACATTCCAAGGTGTGTCGTGTTCGAGCTTAGTAGGCATCTGAAGTGTGCGAGGAAGTCTTAAAATGAAGCTTGTGTGTACAGATTAGACATGTTATGCCGTTTTTGCCAGTTTAATTTACCATACAACAAATACCATTAAGATTCTACCTCGTCTTCCTCTACTTTCATACGATGCTAGGTAGCGGAACACACCTTCCCCTGGTAACTGGTTGGCCTAGCTTAGCCTAGCCTAGTCTGTCCATTAAGCACCAGGTAAATGAGTGTCCTTATAACTTAACTGTGGGCCACAAAGATTTCGTTTATTTTGACTGAATGTAACAGCTAAACGCAAACGTGAGTTAGTTTGTTACTCTTTCTTTGGCAATATTTTTCTTCAGCTGCCCTGCACACAAAGCTGTAATTAATGTTACGGTGGTCTGACGGTAGCCAAACAAAAACACTATGATAAAAGTGGTGCTTTTATACAGAACAGCTGGGTGTGTAAGTGTGTGTGTGTGTGTGTGTGTGTGTGTGTGTGTGTACATGTACATGCTGTTGTCAGTGTTCAGAAAGTGTGTATGTGTGTGTGTATGCTGCTGTCAGTGTTCAGAAAGTGTGTATGTGTGTGTATGCTGCTGTCAGTGTTCAGAAAGTGTGTGTGTATGTGTGTATGCTGCTGTCAGTATTCAGAAAGTGTGTTTGTGTGTGTATGTGGATGTGTGTAAGCTTTTGTTAGTGTTCAGAAAATGTGTGTGTGTGTGTGTGTGCGTGCGTGTGTGTGCGTGCGTGTGTGCTGTTTGTATGTTCAGAAAGTATGTGTGTGTGTCTGTCTGTGTAGGCTATGTGTGTATGCTGCTCTCAGTGGTAAGAAAGTGTGTGTGTGTGTGTGTGTGTATGCTGCTGCTGTCTGTGTTCAGAAAGTATGTTTGTGCTGCTGCTGATGTGTGTTTGTGCGCTGGTGCAGATAAGTGTGTGTTTGTGCTGCTGCAGACGTGTGTGTTGCTCAGTGTGTGTGTATGCAGCTGCTGTACATGTGTGTGTGTTGCGAGAGTGAGAGAGATCTCTCTCACTCTCGCTTCAGAGATCTCTCTCACTCTCGCTTCAGAGATCTCTCTCATTCTTGCTTCAGAGATCTCTCTCACTCTCGCTTCAGAGATCTCTCTCACTCTCGCTTCAGAGATCTCTCTCACTCTCGCTTCAGAGATCTCTCTCATTCTCACTCAACTGTAGAAAACGTTCTATTTGTGTCACACTTGTCAACCTATGATGTAGGTCTGGCCCTGACTGATAGACAAAGTCCAGTCAAAGTGGCGGCACTAATGGATGCATATGAAATGTCTCTACACTTAATTGGATAGCCATTCAAAACTACTTCAACAGTGCTGGTCTGTCATCAACATGTTAAGCCCACCCTGATTTTCAATCATAGTTAAGACCTGCAGAGCCAATTCAAATTTGCTAGTGGTTTGTCTAGATTAGTAGGCTACACTTATTATATAATATATAATAATATAATTTTGACAATACATTAGAACATAATATCCTTTAAAACTTTGTTTCTTCTTCATAAATACATTCACACAGTGTTTACAACTATAACACAGGACCCAGATCAGGTTGGCAACTACAGCACTCTGTGATCGCTTCAGCAACTAAAGTCACTCACTGAACACAGAACCTTTGCATAACACCATGGGTATGTAATTTTCAAATAATGCCAGTCAACATTTAAATTGATTTGTATTGATGGATAATTGGATATTTTGTTAAAATGAACATTAAAAACATCTGTTGGTCTCAAGGATTTGCTCTAAAATTATGAGTCCTTCTCCTTCCAAGTCAAGACTGAGTCTTTGCACGGTCAAGTCAAGGACGAGACAGAGAAAGCAGAAAATGTCTTGCGACCGGACTGGAAGACTACAACACTGTGTGTGCCATCATGTTTGTGCAGTAGATAGTGAAGATCAGCCATCATGAAACGTGAATACTTAGAGCTTCATACATGCCTAATTTTGGAAGCTGCTTAAAGGTATTTTGATCATAGTTGTTTGTCAGACATTTAAAAGAACCACTGACAGGAAAACTGGACTTCAGCAGCTAATGAGAATTTACCTCCCCTGAATTTTCTAATTGGTTGACAATTGAGACACAAATGTAACGCTTTCTACAGTTTGTGAGTTGAAGTACAGGTGAAGTTGAGTGAGAGAGAAATCTCCTCTCCTCTCTGGTGTAACTGAATGGAAGGGGACTGGTGACTGTTTGCACCTTCAGTTACTAATTCTTTGTGCTCATGTTTCATTTTTTCTTTGCTCAAAACAGTATTTTTTTGTGCTCAAATTGCTCTATTGCTCACTCATAAAAGAGGCACAAATGTAACTCCATAGTTGCTCAGTGTGTGTGTGTGTGTCTGTTGTTGCAGATTTGTGTGTTGCTCAGTGTGTGTGTGTGTGTGTGTAAGTGTGTATGTATGTGTGTGTGTGTGCGTGCGCGCGCACTGCAGAAATGTGTGTTGCTCTAAGTGTGTGTGTGTGTTGCTCTAAGTGTTCTTTTCCTCTTGTTGCAGATCAATGAATGGTCCCTCAAAATCCGCAAAGAGATGCGAGTGATTGACAGACAGATCAGAGGTAATTGCTTGTTCATACACACTCACACACACTCACACACACACACACCGTTGCTATCAGTCTCACTCGGTGTGTGTGTGTGTTCTCAGACATTCAGCGCGAGCAGGAGAAGGTGAAGCGCTCCATCAAAGAGGCAGCAAAGAAGGGTGATAAGGATGTGTGTGTGATCCTGGCCAAGGAGATGGTCCAGTCCAAGAAGACCATCAATAAGCTCTATGCCTCCAAAGCCCAGATGAACTCTGTCTTACTCAGCATGAAGAACCAGCTCTGTGAGTTGGCCTGTGTGTGTGTGTGTGTGTGTGTGAGTGAGTGTGTGTGTTTGTGTGTGTTTGTGTGTGTGTGTGTGTGTGTGCATGCACATTCATTTGTGAGTGTGTGCGTGTACGCATTTGTGTGTGCGCATTCAAAGGCTCAGGTGCTGTTTGGCTACTCCCAAGTTGAGCTGTTGAGGCTCATCTAGCAGGTCTGACTGTGGTTGGTGAATATAAATAATTAGAATGAGAACTCAACTCAATTATGTTTTATGCCATAACCCAAATCAGCAGTGGGACGGCTAGCAACCGACGGAGATATTTACCTGTTGTGACGTACGCCACCACTAGAATGCTCAATAGAACGTTGATGAGCTAAAATGGCTAAAAATGGCTAAAATGAGCCCTTTTTCATAAATCATATAGAATTATTCATTAACGTACATACCTTACTGAACAATGTTATGTGTAAATTCCCTTACAAATACAATTTCCATTATAGACTTTAACTTTAGCATTAACCAGTTAGTGTGTGTGTGTTTTTGTGTGTGTTTTTAATGTGTAATGTTTGTGTGTGTGTGTTTTGTGTAGTGTGTGTGTATAATGTGTAATCTCTGTGTGGGATGTATTATGTATGTGAGTATGTGTCTGTGTAATGTGTGTGTGTGTGTGTGTGTGTGTGTGTGTGTGTGTGTCTCCAGCGCTGGTCCGGGTGGCGGGTGCACTGCAGAAGAGTACAGAGGTGATGAAGGCTATGTGAATGTGTGTGTGTGTGTGTGTGTGTGTGTGTGTGTGTGTGTGTAATGTGTGTGTGTGTGTGTCTCCAGCGCTGGTCCGGGTGGCGGGTGCACTGCAGAAGAGTACAGAGGTGATGAAGGCTATGTGAATGTGTGTGTGTGTGTGTGTGTGTGTGTGTGTGTGTGTGTGTGTGTGTGTGTGTCTCCAGCGCTGGTCCGGGTGGCGGGTGCACTGCAGAAGAGTACAGAGGTGATGAAGGCTATGTGAATGTGTGTGTGTGTGTGTGTGTGTGTGTGTGTGTGTGTGTGTGTGTGTGTGTGTGTGTGTGTGTCTCCAGCGCTGGTCCGGGTGGCGGGTGCACTGCAGAAGAGTACAGAAGTGATGAAGGCTATGTGAATGTGTGTGTGTGTGTGTGTGTGTGTGTGTGTGTGTGTGTGTGTGTGTGTGTGTAATGTGTGTGTGTGTGTGTCTCCAGCGCTGGTCCGGGTGGCGGGTGCACTGCAGAAGAGTACAGAGGTGATGAAGGCTATGTGAATGTGTGTGTGTGTGTGTGTGTGTGTGTGTGTGTGTGTGTGTGTGTGTGTCTCCAGCGCTGGTCCGGGTGGCGGGTGCACTGCAGAAGAGTACAGAAGTGATGAAGGCTATGTGAATGTGTGTGTGTGTGTGTGTGTGTGTGTAATGTGTGTGTGTGTAATGTGTGTGTGTGTGTGTGTCTCCAGCGCTGGTCCGGGTGGCGGGTGCACTGCAGAAGAGTACAGAGGTGATGAAGGCTATGCAGAATCTGGTGAAGATTCCAGAGATCCAGGCCACCATGAGAGACCTCTCAAAGGAGATGATGAAGGTGTGTGTGTGTTTTGCATGTGTAGGTGCGTGTTTGTGCGAGCGTGTGTGTGTGTGTGTGTGTGTGTGTGTGTGTGTGTATGTGTGAAATGAAATGGAGTAGTCACTACTCTGAATAAACAAAATAAAATCTGCTCTCACCAGCATGAAGAGAACGTGGAGAACTAGAAGAGCGCAGCACTCTGCCAAAGCCAGAACTGAATATTCAGTTGTATTTATACATGGTTATAGCCTGCTGTCTTTACACCTGTTACTACACTACTCCTGATGGAGATAGCATCTACTGAAAAGCTACACAGTGGCTAGCTAGCATGCTACTAGCCATAGCCAGTTGTTCTTGCGTGTCTTGCGGGTATGTGCGTGCGTGTGTATGCGTGTGTGGGTATGTGCGTGCGTGTGTGTGTGCGTGTGCGGGTATGTGCGTGCGTGTGTGTGTGCGTGTGCGTGTGTGTGTGTGTGTGTGTGCGTGTGCGGGTATGTGCGTGTGTGTGTGTGTGTGCGTGCGTGTGTGCGTGCGTGCGCATGCGTGCGTGTGTGTGTGTGTGCATGTGTGTGTGTGCATGTGTGTGTGTGCGTGTGTGTGTGTGTGTGTGTGTGTGTGTGTGTGTGTGTATGCAGGCATCGGTTACTACACAATGTAGTGAAAAGAATTTAGGACGCAAACCTTTTTATTCCACTTCAGTTCAGTTTATACGGCACCTGTCAAAGGGTAAGATGGATCACAGGGGCAGCATTGGGAGGGTCCATTTTGACAGGGCCATTGTGAGCAGGGGTCAGTCATGGGTCAGTCATGGGTCATTGTGAGCAGGGGTCAGTCAGGGGTCAGTCATGGGTCTTCTGGAAGGAGAGTCAGTTCTGCATGGGCCTCCTGTGAGTTGGTTGTCCTAGGGTTAACCCTAAGTCCACTCATGGGTGGGGACAG
>JAIFZK010000068.1:6860000-6867500 GCA_027481765.1 Tenualosa thibaudeaui | reverse complement strand
TGCTCTGTTTGTATCTGTGCGTCTGTGTGTGTGTGTGTGTGTGTGTGTGTGTGTGTGTGTGTGTGTGTGTGTGTGTGTGTGTGTGTGTGTGTGTGTGTAGTTACAGCTAAAGAGATTCTGTCACTCTGTTTGTATTTGTGCATCTGTGTGTGTGTGTGTGTGTGTGTGTGTGCAGTTCTTCAGTGGGCATGCTCTGAACAGACTCTAGCTCCTGTTTTAGTGTGTGACATACATCTGTGTTGTCGTGAAGGGGTGAGTGTGTATATAGTATGTGTGTGTGTGTTTCTGACTGAATATGTGTGTTGAAATGTCTGTCTATCTTGATCTCTCTCTGTTTTTGAAGAGGTGGGTGTGTACATAGTATGTCTGAGTGTGTGTTTCTGACTGGATATATGTGTTTAAATATCTCTCTCTCTCTCTCTCTCTCTCTCTCTCTCGCCATGAAGAGACTCATATCATTTTTATACAGAAACAGCTTCTTCAGTGGCTCTGTTGGAACACTACCATATACAAGGCGTTGGGTCTGTGTACATACGTACTCTGTGGATTTCATGCACACACATACAGTACATCCATACACACAAACACACACACACACACAAACAGTACATACATATCCATATACACACATGGACACACACACACATCTGTAGGCCGGTATATAGTGCACAGGGAGAAGCCCTAGCCTAAGGGGAGGGGCCAGGCCCTCCCTCTGTGCTGCATAGGGATTGGTGGCCCGCCTTCCTCTGCTCTGATTGGACTCTTATTGTGCCAATGGCTTTATCTGCTCTGATTGGACAACTCTGGTGTAGACTGATGACATCACTGAGGGTTCACACAGACTGAACAGCATCAGACATACATATGTGCACACACACACACACACACACACACATACATACAAATGTGCGTGTGCACACTCATTCACTCACACACACACAGACAGCCTGAGCAGAACAGAGGACACACACACACACACACACACACACACACACGGCCCAGTGATGGGAGCACTTTTGCCAGCATGGTCTCTGCCTGAGGCCTCCTCACACAGCTGCTGATAAAGAGTGTGAGGTATTAGAAGGCATCAGCTGACAGCCAATCAGAAAAGTGGTGGGTGTGGTCATGATGATCTTGCTTGTGGGGCTTTTTTGTATTTTGGTGGAAAATAAACTTTGAGGAATCAACAAACAAACCTGTGGAATTATTGTGGAGCATACGCCAGCTCACACACACACACACACACACACACACACACAGAACACCTCCTCTTATACTGTATAGATTGTGGTATAACCAGTCTTCTAAACCTTTGCTGGCCAAGGCCACACACAGAGCACCTTTCACATACAGCACAGTGTGCTAGATTCACATACTGTACCTTTAAAATATGACACAGTGTGCTAGATTCACATACTGTACCTTTAAAATATGACACAGTGTGCTCGTCTCACATATTGCACAGTGTACTAGATTCACGTAGCTATGCCTTTAAAATACACCACAACGTGCTAGACTGACATACTGTACCTTTAAGATACAACACAGCATGTTAGTCTGACATAACGTACCTTTAAAATAAACCACAGTGTGCTAGATTGACATAGTGCACCTTTAAAATATGACACAGTGTGCTAGATTGACATAGTGCACCTTTAAAATATGACACAGTGTGCTAGATTGACATAGTGCACCTTTAAAATATGACACAGTGTGCTAGATTGACATAGTGCACCTTTAAAATATGACACAGTGTGCTAGATTGACATAGTGCACCTTTAAAATATGACACAGTGTGCTAGATTGACATAGTGCACCTTTAAAATATGACACAGTGTGCTAGATTGACATAGTGCACCTTTAAAATATGACACAGTGTGCTAGATTGACATAGTGCACCTTTAAAATATGACACAGTGTGCTAGATTGACATAGTGCACCTTTAAAATATGACACAGTATGCTAGATTGACATAGTGCACCTTTAAAATATGACACAGTGTGCTAGATTGACATAGTGCACCTTTAAAATATGACACAGTATGCTAGATTGACATAGTGCACCTTTAAAATATGACACAGTGTGCTAGATTGACATAGTGCACCTTTAAAATATGACACAGTGTGCTAGATTGACATAGTGCACCTTTAAAATATGACACAGTGTGCTAGATTGACATAGTGCACCTTTAAAATATGACACAGTGTGCTAGATTGACATAGTGCACCTTTAAAATATGACACAGTGTGCTAGATTGACATAGTGCACCTTTAAAATATGACACAGTGTGCTAGATTGACATAGTGCACCTTTAAAATATGACACAGTGTGCTAGATTGACATAGTGCACCTTTAAAATATGACACAGTGTGCTAGATTGACATAGTGCACCTTTAAAATATGACACAGTGTGCTAGATTGACATAGTGCACCTTTAAAATATGACACAGTGTGCTAGATTGACATAGTGCACCTTTAAAATATGACACAGTGTGCTAGATTGACATAGTGCACCTTTAAAATATGACACAGTATGCTAGATTGACATAGTGCACCTTTAAAATATGACACAGTGTGCTAGATTGACATAGTGCACCTTTAAAATAAACCACAGTGTGCTAGATTGACATAGTGCACCTTTAAAATAAACCACAGTGTGCTAGATTGACATAGTGCACCTTTAAAATAAACCACAGTGTGCTAGATTGACATAGTGCACCTTTAAAATAAACCACAGTATGCTAGATTGACATAGTGCACCTTTAAAATAAACCACAGTGTGCTAGATTGACATAGTGCACCTTTAAAATAAACCACAGTGTGCTAGATTGACATAGTGCACCTTTAAAATAAACCACAGTGTGCTAGATTGACATAGTGCACCTTTAAAATAAACCACAGTGTGCTAGATTGACATAGTGTACCTTTAAAATAAACCACAGTGTGCTAGATTGACATAGTGCACCTTTAAAATAAACCACAGTGTGCTAGATTGACATAGTGTACCTTTAAAATAAACCACAGTGTGCTAGATTGACATAGTGTACCTTTAAAATAAACCACAGTGTGCTAGATTGACATAGTGCACCTTTAAAATAAACCACAGTGTGCTAGATTGACATAGTGCACCTTTAAAATAAACCACAGTGTGCTAGATTGACATAGTGCACCTTTAAAATAAACCACAGTGTGCTAGATTGACATAGTGCACCTTTAAAATAAACCACAGTATGCTAGATTGACATAGTGCACCTTTAAAATAAACCACAGTGTGCTAGATTGACATAGTGCACCTTTAAAATAAACCACAGTGTGCTAGATTGACATAGTGCACCTTTAAAATAAACCACAGTGTGCTAGATTGACATAGTGCACCTTTAAAATAAACCACAGTGTGCTAGATTGACATAGTGCACCTTTAAAATAAACCACAGTGTGCTAGATTGACATAGTGCACCTTTAAAATAAACCACAGTGTGCTAGATTGACATAGTGCACCTTTAAAATAAACCACAGTGTGCTAGATTGACATAGTGTACCTTTAAAATAAACCACAGTATGCTAGATTGACATAGTGTACCTTTAAAATAAACCACAGTGTGCTAGATTGACATAGTGCACCTTTAAAATAAACCACAGTATGCTAGATTGACATAGTGCACCTTTAAAATAAACCACAGTATGCTAGATTGACATAGTGCACCTTTAAAATAAACCACAGTGTGCTAGATTGACATAGTGCACCTTTAAAATAAACCACAGTGTGCTAGATTGACATAGTGCACCTTTAAAATAAACCACAGTATGCTAGATTGACATAGTGCACCTTTAAAATAAACCACAGTATGCTAGATTGACATAGTGCACCTTTAAAATAAACCACAGTATGCTAGATTGACATAGTGCACCTTTAAAATAAACCACAGTATGCTAGATTGACATAGTGCACCTTTAAAATAAACCACAGTATGCTAGATTGACATAGTGCACCTTTAAAATAAACCACAGTGTGCTAGATTGACATAGTGTACCTTTAAAATAAACCACAGTATGCTAGATTGACATAGTGCACCTTTAAAATAAACCACAGTATGCTAGATTGACATAGTGCACCTTTAAAATAAACCACAGTATGCTAGATTGACATAGTGCACCTTTAAAATAAACCACAGTGTGCTAGATTGACATAGTGCACCTTTAAAATAAACCACAGTGTGCTAGATTGACATAGTGCACCTTTAAAATAAACCACAGTGTGCTAGATTGACATAGTGCACCTTTACACTACAGTGTGCTTATCTGCTGTACTGCACCTTGAAAATACACCCCAGTTTGCTAGTCTGACATAATTCAATTTACAATAAACTACAGCGTGCTAGATTAACAGATTGCACCTTTAAAATAAACCACAGTATGCTAGATTGACATAGTGCACCTTTAAAATAAACCACAGTATGCTAGATTGACATAGTGCACCTTTAAAATAAACCACAGTATGCTAGATTGACATAGTGCACCTTTAAAATATGACACAGTGAGTTAGTCTGACTGTAACATACACTGTCAAATATAAGAGCTCAGTTCTAATGCACAACATGCTATTCTAACATTAAAGCTTTTGACTAAAGATGAGTTGTAGCTTCATAGTCTAAACAAGTAATTTCCGTTTAATCCAAATTTGAAACAGTAGGCTACCAATTTCACATCTACTTAAATGAAACTATTTGCTACTGCTAGATTTCTAGGCTACAATGTTTTTTCATTACATTAGATTTATACATTTAGCAGCAGATGCTTTTATTCAAAGCAACTTGCATTTTGTCAACTCTCAATTGTTCAGGGCCAGTCTCCCCTAGAGCAATTTAGGGTTAAGTGCCTTGCTCAGGGGCACAATGGTGGCAACTGGGATTTGAACCGACAACTTTTCAGGTTACTTGGATGCTAGCCACGTTCCTTAACTGCCACACAACCACCATCCCTATTCCCTTTTCAAAAAATAAGCCAGAGATTACATAAATTGCAGTCTCGCCTGGTATGCCTTTAAGAAGCACCGTCTCGCCTGGTATGCCTTTAAGAAGCACCGTCTCGCCTGGTATGCCTTTAAGAAGCACCGTCTCGCCTGGTATGCCTTTAAGAAGCACCGTCTCGCCTGGTATGCCTTTAAGAAACACCGTCTCGCCTGGTATGCCTTTAAGAAGCACCGTCTGTTTCTGGGTGGAAGCAACCCTCAACTTTGACCTTTCCTGTACCTCCGCTTGCGACTCACACACACACACCCACACACACACACACCTCTCTCTCTCACACACACATACACCTCTCTCTCTCTCACACACACACACCTCTCTCTCTCACACACACCTCTCTCTCTCTCACACACACACACCTCTCTCTCTCTCTCACACACACACACACACACACACACACCTCTCTCTCTCACACACACACACCTCTCTCTCTCTCTCACACACACACACACACACACACACCTCTCTCTCTCTCACACACACACCTCTCTCTCTCTCACACACACACACCTCTCTCTCTCTCAAACACACACACCTCTCTCTCTCACACACACCTCTCTCTCTCACACACACACACCTCTCTCTCTCACACACACCTCTCTCTCTCACACACACACACCTCTCTCTCTCACACACACCTCTCTCTCTCTCACACACACACACCTCTCTCTCTCTCACACACACACACACACACACCTCTCTCTCTCTCACACACACACACCTCTCTCTCTCACACACACACACACCCACACACACACACACACCTCTCTCTCTCACACACACACACCTCTCTCTCTCTCTCACACACACACCTCTCTCTCTCTTTCTCTCTCTCACACACACACCTCTCTCTCTCTCACACACACACACCTCTCTCTCTCTTTCTCTCTCTCATGCACACACCTCTCTCAATCTCTCTCTCTCTCTCTCTCTCACACACACACACACACCTCTCTCAATCTCTGTCTTTCTCTCTCTCTCTCTCACACACACACACACACCTCTCTCAATCTCTGTCTTTCTCTCTCTCTCTCTCTCTCACACACACACACACACACACACAGGTTTCAGGAGCAGTAGTGTATTGTGGGAGAGGGGTCATGTGTTCCTTTGGGACCTTCCTGCAGGATTCTCACAGACAGCAAGGTTAGATAACACACATACACACACACACAAATATATGTGTGCGCGCACACACACACACACACACACAGACCTTTGAGTGCTGTAACCTGACCTCAACTCTTGTGTTCAGGTTGTGTGTTTCAAGCTGTGTTTTTGTCTCTGCGTGAGAGTGGGTGTGTGCGTCTGTGTCTATGTATCTTTGTGTGTGTGTGTGTGTGTGTAGAGTAGAGTAGAGTTACTTTATTGATCCTGAAGGAAATTGAGGTGTCCAGCAGCATACACATAATACACACAATACACAATGCAAAAACAGATCAAACATATTGCACACATCTGCATTCAGACAACATTCACTGAACAGGAAGGAAAAAAAAAAAAGAGAGAGAAACCACAAGGTAGATAAGTGTCGTGATAAGGTGTCTTGCAGTAATCCTAGTAGATAGATTACAATGACCCAGTAAGATTGTCCAATATTGTAAAAGAGTCATTTAGTGCAGTAGTTATCAGGGTAGTGCAGTATATTGTTTTCCATAGTAGTATAGTCACCACCAGGGACAGCGTAAGAGTGTGAGTGTGTGTGTGTGTTGGGGGGGGGGGGGCTCAAGCTGTCCAGACCATTATGCTCAGCTCCTTCTGTGTGCTGTTGTACAGCTGGGACCAGAGTCTGTTGCTGATCAAACTCTGATTGATGAAGATGGTGTGTAGGGGGTGGCGGCCATTTGTAGCCTGCTCAGGGTCCTCCTCCAGCTCCAGCCCACCACAGATCCTGCTTTCCTTTCCTGTATGTAGCCTACATGTATTTGTGACCTCAGCTCTTGTGCTGGGATTGTGCGCAAGTGTGGCTGTCTGTGTGTGTGTGTGTGTGTGTGTGTGTGTGTGTGTGTGTGTGTGTGTCCACAGAGGGCCACTAAGCGCTAAATCTGGGTGGCATAAATAAATATGACAAATGTGACACAAATCCATCTAACCCAGAGTTTAACCCTCATACGCGCGTGTGGCTGAAAAAAAGATGTCTCTCCGGTGATTTTGCACTTCAGTGAATTTTATCTGGAGAGAAAAGACGGAACCGGGCGGCCAACGGGCACCGCTGTTTTACCCATTGCTTGACGCGCGCGCGCTCGTGGCTGTCAAATGGCAACAAGCAACCCTCGCGCGAGGGCAACTCCTCCCAGCTGAGCTGCACACACAAGCTCGAGCTCACTCGCTTCCGTCCACGGCGCGATGGTCTCGTGGATAATCTCCAGACTTGTTGTGTAAGTCATTTCTAAAACGCTTCCCTCTACAATGACGGTTTGCGGCTATTCTCCGGTAGTACGGAGATAATAGGCTCGTGTTGTTGTTGTGCTTG
>JAIFZK010000068.1:6847500-6852500 GCA_027481765.1 Tenualosa thibaudeaui | reverse complement strand
GAGTGGAACACCGCCACCTACCCACAGTACCGCCCACCCAGGCCCTGACCAATCACGGCCTCGCTCCATGATGCGTAGCCAATCAGAATCAGCCTACAGCAAGGGTAAGCCTCATGTATATGCTGACTAAAAACACTTGAGATCAACAACCCTTAAAACATGAAATAAGATCATGAAAAGTAACCTGATCACATGAACCATCTGACCACAAGAAGGTTGAGGTCACCTCTGTGCAAGTAGTCATTTCTAAATCATCTAGAAATTCTTGTAGATGTGTGTTGTCTCCTACACATGACATCACTGAATGCCATACTCAGTTCTTCCTAAATGCACTGATATATTTGAGCATCTTTGTCATACATGGAGACTTTTAAACAATACCAACATTTTTACTCACTCAAATGTTGATGCTCTTACTCACATGAAAAAAAAAGATGAATGTATCCTGGAGGTTTAGGAAAGACAATGGGGGTTTAAAAAAAGCTTTTGTAGTCAGGTAACAGGTCCTGATGCTCCACAACTAATAATAATTATGAGATTAATTGACTATTTAAGTTTGATGAACATAAATCAGTGTGTGTGCACACACAGAAGAGACAGTTCACCTATAGAAGCAGGAATGTGAAACTACTTTCACCCAGCTGTTCAAATATAGAATGTAAACATGTAGCTGGTTAATTATAGATAACAGCATCTCAAGAACTGTACTCTGAGAGGTCCTTATCCACTGAGATGCTGCTTAGTGTGTGTGTGTGTGTGTGTGTGTGTGTGTGTGTATGTGTTTGGGTTCCTGTGATCTTAATGGGGATCTTCATGGTTACATGTAACCATAGTCACTATGTTCCTGTACAGAGATTCTGTCCAAGTAGTCACAGGTTCTCATGGGTGGATGGAAGTGTAGCTGTTCTTGCCACACACACACACACACACACACATTCCTGCCTTGCCATTTGCCAAATATATGAAACATGGAAATTTTAAATGCTGAAAATTGCTGATGCGGCAAAAAAGTTTGTTACTCTGCTGTCCAAACACACACACACACACACACACTCAGAAACTTCCATATACACCCTCTTCCTGTGAGGCACTTTTCCATAGCTCCAGCATCCTGTGTCACAGTGACCTTCACACACACACACACACAAAAAAAGCTCATCCTGTTTGGGATGGGAGGGCCCCACTAGAGCATAAACTACAAACACACACGCACACACACAGACACACACACACACACACACACACACACACACGAGTCACACCTTAGGATTTTGGTCAACATTGGTGCAGTCAGACACATTGATCAATAGACTCAAATACGTATGCGTCATGTCCGTAACGCAAACACAGTGCCGTGGTGTGATGTGAAGAATGGTTACCTCACTCTTCTTGGACGTAGAGGAAATTTTATAAAACTTTTCACATAATAATTCACATCATACAAATACTGTGGCAGTTTGTTTGCGTTGTGGATGTGACAGTTTCTGTGGAATTGCCCATGTATAGATACTAGTAGTGTGAGTTCTTCTGGGATGTTGCTTGTAGATTGTGAGTGTCTCCTGAGTGTGGTTGTGTGTTGTGGTGCAGGCCCAGACAATGGTGGCGCTGACTTTGAGCTTTTGAGTTTGGAGCCGTTTGACCCTGTAGGGCCACTGTCCCCCACGGCCCCACCCCCGCCATCTCCCCCCCACACACACACAGCCACGCCCACCAACACACCCACCCAGATCATCCCCCATGAGCTGCCGGGGGAAATGACCTCTGACCCAGATGACCCCGCCTCTGATTCCACCCACTCTCGGCAGGTGAAGAGACGAGCCCCTGAGGTACCGTCCCCAACAAGGGAATGACCTGTCACCTGCCTGAAATGTGTGTGTGTGTGTGTGTGTGTGTACTCACACCACTGCTGTGTGCTGTGCTGTTGTGTGTGTGTGTGTGTGTACTCACACCACTGCTGTGTGCTGTGCTGTTGTGTGTGTGTGTGTGTGTGTGTACTCACACCACTGCTGTGTGCTGTGCTGTTGTGTGTGTGTGTGTGTGTGTGTGCTGTGTTCTGTGCTGTTGTGTGTGTGTGTGTGTGTGTGTGTGTGTGTGTGTGTGTGTGTGTGCTGTGTGTGTGTGTGTGTGTGTGTGTGTGTGTGTGTGTGTGTGTGTGTGTGTGTGTGCTGTGTGTGTGTGTGTGTGTGTGTGTGTGTGTGTGTGTGTGTGCTGTGTGTGTGTGTGTGTGTGTGTGTGTGTGTGTGTGTGTGTGTGTGTGTGTGCTGTGCTGTTGTGTGTGTGTGTGTGACTGTGGCCTTCCTAATGCCTGGTTCACATTACACAATATCAGCTACGATTTGAAGACTGCAAGCGCTGCTGCAAACTCTCCAGTGTTCCACTGATCTGTGACCCAGCTGTCGATGCATGTTGTTAAAGTCCTCCCATATCACCTGTCTGTCAGTAGCCTAATTTGTTAGGTCGTAATTTCTGTCTGCAGTCACTTTAAAACCTTTAAGACCTTTATCTTCCTGATTGCAAACTTTTAAAAATTATAAAAAACACTTTGTCAAGTCGCAGTCCATGTCAATTTATATAGAAGAGATACAGAATAATGTATTCTGCATGCAAACTGAAAATATTCTCCAAGTTTATCAGTAGGCTAAAGCCCTTATAAGGCATAGGGTTAGGGTTAGGGTTAGGGTTAATGTGGGCTTTGTCACCTGTGGGTTAGGGTTAGGGTTAATGTGGGCTTTGTCACCTGTGGAGGTCCAAATGCTGTGCTGAGTCAAAAATCATTTTTTGGCTCAAAAGTGGATTCACATCAACATTACTAGGCTAGATGGGAAAAGGTTATATCCTTGATTAAATGCAGGCTGAATATGGCTGTTTTACTGCAAACAGTCAGTTAAAGGGCTGGCTCTTTGCTATGATCTTTAAGCTTGTCTTGTGGAATGTCTTGGATGTTGGTGCATATTTGGAATGTTCCTTGTGAGTGAGTTCATCTTTCTATTCCATAAAACCAATTCAATCTACTTCAATTTACTATCAGTGTGTAGACTAATGGCAATATTCCAGTGGGTTTTGTTGTATCGTATTGGCCTGAATATGACAATATTTTTGTCCTGTAAATTCTTTCTGAAAAAAGGGGGCGATTCTTATATTCACAGACTAAACAAAAACAATGAAAAACCCCCTGCCAAAAACTTTTTTCTTTTTTGTGTTAAATGAACATTGCAGTCAGGCCATGTCAGGGCTAACTGGCTCATTTGACATGCAAAGCTGTAGCCTCTAACCAGCAATTTACTATATAAGGCAAAATTTGGTCTAAAAAAGTTATTTTTTCTTTTTTTCCCAAAAATGAGTTTGGAAAACGGGGGTCGTCTCATATTCAGGATGGGATGGTCTTCTATTCGGGCCTATACGGTACAATAATCTCAAGTGTTATGAATCATTGGTGACGGCTAAGTTGAGTAGATTTGCATTGAGGGCTCCCAACATTGGTAAGGCAGTCATGATTTCTCCAAATATTTGTCCAATCTGTGATTTTAAAGCCAACCCTCCAACCTGAAATCCTCTCTAAAGGACTGCTGCTAGGGTACTAAAAGTCTAAGAAGGCTTCTTATTATTAAAGTCTAAGAAGGCTTCTTATTATTAAAGACTATAAGACAATAGCAACAGTGAGGGAACAACAGTGAAAAGCTGTGTGTGTGTGTGTGTGTGTGTTATGCACCTTATGTGTGTGTGTGTGTGTTATGCACCTTATGTGTGGTGAAATGGTATTTCTCTAGTGGCTTATGAGGTGGTTGTGTGAAATGTTTCCTCAAATTTTTTGTAGCACTATGAAAATTGAATTTTATCTGCCCCAGTGACTGTATACAGATGGACTGCACATCAACCATGAAACTTGAAGCCCCTGGAAGTCTAGTCACCCCCTGGTGGCTGGTTGCAGTACAATTTATAACCCCACCCATTCCCTCTATCTCTACAGTCAAGTCGCTCATTTTCTGTGTAACTTTTCACTTTTAAAATGACCGTTTCATCTAAAGCATTTTATTCGAAAAAAAAAAATTTCTTGTCCTTCAGACAAAAACAATTTTAAAAAAAATGTTATTTTAATCTATTAAAAATGGGTGTGTTGACTCATGATTGACAGCTGTTGCTGCAGATAGCACTTCCCAGCTCCACACCGTTGTTCATTACGAAGCTGTCGGGTTTATTGTGGACTGTGAAGTTCGTCATGTAACGCTGTGGAACCTAAAATCATGCTATTGCACAATATAGTCTCATTTAAACATCTCGACAGTAATGTCTTGTTCTGATGATTCTATTGCTAGCTAGCTCTATGCTAACAGTAAATAATGAACGGTAAAAGTGACGTCATTTACTTTACCTGGTCGTCCTCATTGCTCCACCATTACATGTTTACAATGTTTGGTATTTCCTGGATGAATATGATTCGCTGTTTGGGTCATATTACTGTTGTAACTACTAAAGAAAACCAGGCTAGTCACCAACAGATTTTGTCTCTGTTCACGCTAATATGTAGCTAGAATGGCCATCATAAGCTGTTGAAACCAGATAAACCATCAAAACTCTTTAACTGGATTTATGCTGGTGACACTTAAACCAGCTATCCGATTAGCCTGATTTTAACTGGATTTCTCTGCTGGGAAGTCAGTTTGGCAGAACCAAAGAAAGATCAGGAAGATTGGAGGATCACAAAGAAGAAGAACTAGCCTACTACAGCCTATGCTTTAGGGTTAGGGTTAGGGTTAGGGTTAGGCACAGGGCCAGGGCATAATGTGGTGGAGGTCATGTAGGATCTGTTACAAGCTGAAACTTTCCAACACCTCACTTGCTCCAGTGAACAGAGTACCATATTGAGACTGTAGTTTCTACTCAACAAGCCTGAGAGGCTGTGGGTTTGTGCTGGATTTAGTACAGCTAAGGGGCGTTTGGGTTATCTGTTCTAAATCCAGCTCAAACCCTTGGGCTGGAGTGGCTTATTGCTTTTCTAAAAC
>JAIFZK010000068.1:6835000-6842500 GCA_027481765.1 Tenualosa thibaudeaui | reverse complement strand
AATGAGTTTTTGAAAGTTTCATTTTTCCAAAACAGATAAACGCACCTTTCTGCTATTTCACTTTTTTTCATTCTATGCTTTTACTCAAAACAAACCTGAGGGTGTCAAATTATCTGAAATTCCACCAGGTCTAATTCCACCAGGTCTAATTCCAGTTCAGTGTGAATAAAAGAATTGCCATGATTTGTTGTTCAGTCTGAGCTGCTTGAGGGAAGAAGCTCTTCTCTATTCTGGAGGTGCGGGCAGTCCTACTGCAGTACGGAGAAGAGTGCATGGGACAGGTGTGGCTTTGTGCACAGTGGGTGTTGTAGATGTCAAAGAGGGAGGGAAGAGACGTCCCAGTGATCTTTTCTGTCGTTCTCTCAGTCCTCTGCAGGGCCTCCTGTTCTGCAGCAGTGCAGGTTGATTCAAGATGGCGGTGGCCACATGGGGATCCTTAAATTGGTGCACACTGTTGTCTGGCAGAGACTTTCTTAAGCAGCTAGCATGTGCTTCCTAGCTACAGCACGTGTGTATCACCAGAATACATTGGTACAGATCAGAGAAACAAGAGGACGGGGACATCGAAAGCAGAGGACGGGGACATCGAAAGCCGAGGACGGGGACATCGAAAGGTACCTTTTTGGGTTAGGGTGGGGTAACTAGTGATGCTAGTGGGTAACAAAAGAGAAAGTGAGCTTCTAATGCTAGTCAGATAGCAGTAGCTGTGCATTTGCTAGTTTCTGTTGCACAAAAAGGGGTTAGGGGCAACTCTTTCTCTTCTCCCACAGGACAACTCAGTATCGAGATGGAGAAAGATTCATTCTTTAATCCAATCCTTTATTTAACACAAACCAACACTACAGTTCTCAGTAAGACTGATTTGCGCACAATGCACACATGGATACATACACACACACACACACACACACACACACCTAGAGTGTTCACCACCTGGGATTGACTCGGTCGTGGTATTTCAAGTAGGGGTCATTGAGATACCAGTTCCTCCTCTTCCAGAAGCGTCCGGTCATCTTGTCCAGCAGTTTGCTCTGAGTTCTATTACAGAAGACGTGTTCCCTCAGCCTCTTCTTCCGTGCTGCCATCTTCTTCCACAGCTTCTTCTGGTAGCCCGCCTGGACAACACACACAATAGCGCCCTGTTACCATGGAGACCCCAGCTAACACTCCAAGTTACAAGTGAGGTCACAACTCCCAGTAAAACCTCACAGAACCAGTAAAACCTCACAGAACCAGTAAAACCTCACAGAACCAGTAAAACAGAACCAGTAAAACAGAACCAGTAAAACAGATCCAGTGGCGCCACCTTGTGGTGGCAGCGGCAGCCACAGAATCATTCTAATTTAAAATGAGAAAATAAATACATTTGTCAGATTGAAAATGTTGCATTTCCTGCATATAAACTGCCATTATTATTAGCCTAGCTTCACACACCCGTCTGTTAAATTACTCGTGAAGTTTTCACCACAGACATCACGCATAAAACAGCACAACCTCACCTTTGAGCCCCCTACTCAGAGGACTAAACACACAGACTAAAGGACTCAGAGGACTAAACACACAGACTAAAGGACTCAGAGGACTAAACACACAGACTAAAGGACTCAGAGGACTAAACACACAGACTAAAGGACTCAGAGGACTGAACACACAGACTAAAGTACGTGGATGGGCTATGTTAAGGTGCACTAAAATAAAGACCAACTGTAATAACCGTCAATCACATTATTTTGCCCCCCAATTGCGTCAACTAGCCATGTGAAACCTTTTTAGTGTAAAGCCTTGTTAGTGTACCACCCCAAGATTTGTACTGGCCTCTTCTGGCCACCCTAGGAATTTTTTCTGGGAACTGCACTGTAACACCAGTAGCCAAACAATAAGGTTACTGAGATACAACACTAGTCAAACAATAAGGTGAGATGAACTGTTACATCTGAGAGCAAATGGGACCAGTTATCGTGTATTATTCTTGAGAGCAGAACTGTCCAGCTGGCTGACCTTCCTGCGAAGCCAGAGACCGCAGTGGAGGCGCAGAAAGCGCTTGGGGACGGAGCGGCATGTCTTGCGCTTGCCGTACTTCACGCTGTAATACGTCAGACTCCTGCTAGGGGGCGCCAACACTGCAGGGAGGAGTGGAACCACTCTACAAGACAACAAAGGAAACATCACAGGACCGTCTCCATGACAACACACAGTTTACACATCAATAGCTAACACGCAAACCCACAAGCACTTCAGTGGCCCGAGCCATTCTGCAGTAGGGTTGTTTTGTAAATGTTATGGACAGAAGGATTTGTTGTGAAGAAAACCCTACATGGAGTAGAGGTCAGTGGGATGGATTTGTTGACTGGGAAAAACATTTATATGCCATCATGTGCAGTTAATGGGCTTGTTAAGGATAACTACTGCAGTTAATGGGCTTGTATGAGGTAACAGGTGGGTTGGCTACTTGACTAATAGCAATGCATTCTGGGTTATCACAAACACAACAGTGGCAGCCAGGATTCAAACCTAGCATGTTAGCCAGGTCCCATTACGCTACCACCCATCTTCAGTGCAGCATAGAAAATCTGGCTTTTTGAGAACATAATGTCATTGTTTGATTTCATAATGAATTGAAAACAATAATTATGCAAATGTAAATGCATACAGACATTTACATACACGCATGCACGCGTCTAGATGATGTGATGTTACTGATGTTTATCCCCAGTTAAGATCCGTTCCACGGTTCCCCGTTCCAGGTATGTTTGTGTGTCATATGTACATAATGAAATTATTAATTCAAAGTAATTTAAACACAATGCTTAGGAGCATTTCAGGACGGTCAAAATCCACAGACAGTAGTGTTCGTCAGACACTGGACCCAGCTCAAAATTGAAAATTCGGCCTCCTCTCACTAAGATCGACGTAAATCCTCTGTCCACTTTTCTTTCAATGTCTATGATCTTACCGGTGCAGAATGCTCCCCTGTGGACAGCTCGCGTGAGTCAGCGCGAGCCTCTGCAGAGGTCCGCGTGAGATGCTGGCCAGGTGGCGAGTCTGGGCTGTCGCGTGAGCGCTCGGTAACGTTAGTCCGGAAGCGCAGCAGAGTCTCAGTCGGGCGGACAGCGGTCTGAGGAACCCTGAACATCAGAACCAACACAATTACTTCACTCCTGCTCGCGGTAACTACCCACACACGTGTCAGCGAGCCAACTGACACGAAGACGATGCTGATTAGGGCATTTCTCGAGCTCAGTTTACCACCTAGTTTGCAAGACTGATGCGTCCTGTCAACATGAAACACTGCTGCCGGACAATACACAGATGAAATGTACTAGGTTTTAGCCTTAATACTTTAACTACATGCTGAAAACAGTAAATGCAATCAATAACGATAGTATGATATTTACAACACAAAATGTTTACTAAAATAAGACATCAAGAACGTTTTCATCTGTCACATACCAAGGGAACACCTCGCTATGGTAGCCGCCATTTTGAGTGTCATGACATAGTACTACGGTGCCTCGTAAGGACAAGCAGAGTTTTAGAAAGTCAAATCTGACCAATCCTGTCCTATCGGTATCTCCGTTCTCCTTGCTGAACAAATCTATACATCCCACCAGAAAGCATTCATGTCAGTGTGCAAACAAATAACTTTTAACTTAACGCAAGATAGATAAACGCTTAAATTATTTCTCACAAAATAGACTACTCACTTATGTCAGAACTTTCGGAGAACTTTCGTGCTGCAGTCAGAACTGCACGTCGTCCAAAAAAAGCATTTGATGTCTCGCCGGTGCGTGTAGGCCTACTTGTTACACGGACCAATCTTCTGGAAACTGCTCAAATCAGCTGTTGTCGTTTTTATTTGAACCAAAAAATGACCTAAATGCAGACAGTCAAGCACTGTAGCATGCCATATTAGCATTAGCACTTCTTCACAAGAGAATGCTCGTGACTTGCATGATTACCTGGTTGATGGTGCAGGTGAAGAGGGTGGTGATGCTCGTGATCCCAGTGGCACTGATGAGGATGGCGGTGTTGCTAGTGGTTGGATAACTTGATCTGAACAAAAAAAACAACAACCACATGATTAACAAACAAATATGATTAAATGGCAGAAATGAAAATGACATCAAATCACATTCAATGAGACTTGATACATGCATATGACTGGGAAATGATGATGACATCTAGCCATCTTCCCTGGAGCCAAACTACTGAGTCTTACCTTTCTTGTTTCCATGCAGCCTGACGAGTGTTTTTAGCTGAGTTCCATTGAATCCTTTGAATCTATTCATATAATTCCCAAAAGTGACCACAAAACCCCAATATTTTCCTATGTAAATGTTGACACTTGTGTAATTAATTAAATTAAAAATTAGTTATGCGAATGTAGTCCATGGATTCAGTGAAACTTTGCTATGTTAAGCTAAAACACTAAAAGCAGACTGGGACAGCGGCTACATGGAAGCAAGAAAAGTCTAACTGGTCCGTGTACGTCGCGGCCATCCGATTTCTGTTTTGAATAAAAAAAAAGTAATAAAAAAAACAGAAAACGACTTGTATTTCATTTTTCGTTTTAAAATTAGTGAACAGAAAACGGGAATAGACTAATATCTTGTTGTTCTTCTTAAAGTCTAAAAACATGAACTTGAAAAGGATCTTTCCTTGGTGGTGTGGGAAATAGGGAACAAAAAACATTGCTTTTCCATTCCCGAGTTTGCCTTGAGGACTATTTGCAATGACCCTGAAGTTGTAGTTTCCGCGAGTTCCACAAAACCAGACAAGACCACCTAAATGGAGAAGGCATTTGTGTGTAGCCATCTGTTAGATGCAACGTCTTTAGATCAGTACTCGGATTTTAGAAAAAACAAGACAAGAGATTACGTGGGATGGCCTGTGGCGATATAGCTGCGGTGGTGCTCAGAGCAAGGACTGCGCGCAAATTATTTCTGCCCCAACAGGCTATTAGAAACCAAAGTGGCGAGAGCTATTGAAGAGGTGTGGTGTTTGCTACTGTGTTGAAAAAATGATACCTGAGATGGTTGATGTTCTGCAGTATCTTTGCTTATAGGGTGATGATGATGCATGGATTAATCCTAATAATGAATTAATTAATCTTAATCAAAAATAAAATTCTTTCCTCAGACTGGGTCATATGGACTGATAAAGTTGTGCTGGTGGAGATAGTGACAGGCCTATGCCTTATTGATTATCGGCGTGACAGAACCAATGACCAGCAATCTAGCAGTTAAAGTAGGCAGCAAATTCACAGCACCTGGAAAATCCTGCCAATCTTTCACACTACCATGTCCTCCTCTCTTATGGCCAGCCGCTTTCCCCCCTGAGCAACACGTAGCTGTTCATCGTGACACCTGAACAAGGCCTACAAATATCTTTTCTTGTTGCGTGGGGCTCGCGGAAAGCACAGCTTCCGGGTCATCAAGAAAGTCCTTCAGCCAAAACAGGGAATGGAATTTTTTCTCAATTCCAAATTACAATTTTTCCACAGCATCTAAAGTCAAGTGAAGAGCCATTTCCTATGTTTGTGTTTTAGATTTTTCCTATTTTGTTTTTTGAATAGGTTAACTCCAGGGAAGGTAATACTCAATAGTCTAACGCCAAGAAAGGTAAAATACTCAATAGTCTGACTCCAGGGAAGGTGGTGGAGCAGAGGAGCTGATGAAGAACCCCAGACTCTGACTGCAGAGCAGGTTCTCTGCATTGACTAAGAGTCCTGCACACGTCATGTCTCCCCTGAACTCTGCAGATCATGGGTCACCTAACAGACATCTCAGTGGACCAGACTTCTAGACTACATGTCTGCATCTCTGTAACCCCACTGCAATAAATAAACCCCTCAGACCACTTTCGACCTAAAGCTGAACTAGAACAGCATCATCACTGCCTACACTAAAGCACGTGCTGATTGGCCCATGGGAATATTATCAGTCACCACCTTCACTAAAGCATGTTGTGATTGGCCCATGGGAATATTATCAGTCACCACCTTCACTAAAGCATGTTCTGATTGGCCCATGGGAATATTATCAGTCACCACCTTCACTAAAGCATGTTGTGATTGGCCCATGGGAATATTATCAGTCACAGAAGGATAAAACCAACAAACACACACAAGTGAAACTTTATTTGACCTCCAGAATTGTGTCTGGAATGACAACACCGATTTCTTAAAAAAAAAAACCTCTTTCAAATAATGGAACATTTCTTTAAAACATAAACCTCTTTCAAATAATGGAACATTTCTTTAAAACATAAACCTCTTTCAAATAATGGAACATTTCTTTAAAACATAAACCTCTTTCAAATAATGGAACATTTCTTTAAGAGAAAAGATTTCTCAGGGAGCAACATTTAAAATATATAAACAGGTGAAACACACAAGGCATAGTCCCAGGAAGAAAGAGGGAAAAAACAAAACAGATGTGTTTGGTAAATACATATGTACGTGGGTGGACACACACACACACACCTTGGGGTGCGTTTCCCAAAATCATAGATGTACAATACAATGTAATTGCCCATTGGCAACCAACTAAGCTGCTAACTGGTTAGCTAACTGGTAGCTAAGCTGCTAACTGGTTAGCTAACTGGTAGCTAAGCTGCTAACTGGTTAGCAACTATGGTTTTGGGAAATGACCGCTTTGGCACGTCCCCTAGCATGGGTATGCATCAGCGTGGCTTTGAGTTACAGCCCAGTACAAAACACACACACACACACAGACACACACACCCTAGTGATCTGTTTGGCACACAGGTCTTCAGGGTTAGGCATCGGCATGGCTTTGAATTAAAGCCCAGTGCAAAAGAGCAACAAACACAGATAGCTGAACTAGCAACACAGACTCATTCACTCCATTATACTGTAAACAGTGTGTGTGTGTGTGTGTGTGTGTGATTAGGTCACAGAAACAGAATTCTCCAGTTAAAATTTGTAACAAACCAAAACAGACAAAAAATCAGAAACTCAGGGTGCACCTGAGGTTGTGTGTGTGTGTGTGTGTGTGTGTGTGTGTGGAGGGCGGGGGGTGAGCAAGCTATCAGTCACTGGGAGATGAAGCGGTCTGTCGGGGGTGAGAGGTCACGATCTTGGGCCAAAGGTCACCACCCAGCATAGACAGGTTCTGCATCACAAGGCAGGCCATAGAAGCGTCCAGCAGGTCGTTCCTTCCTGAGCAGCGGTGTGCGTGAGAGTGACAG
This sequence comes from Tenualosa thibaudeaui, assembly GCA_027481765.1. Taxonomy (NCBI): domain Eukaryota; kingdom Metazoa; phylum Chordata; class Actinopteri; order Clupeiformes; family Clupeidae; genus Tenualosa; species Tenualosa thibaudeaui. Next base: position 6,835,288 of record JAIFZK010000068.1, on the reverse strand, counting down.
CTCCCCATCCACATCTCTCCTCCGCCGCAGAACCAGCAGGACGATAAACAACAACGCCACTGAACACACACACACACACAAATTATCACCACCCATTTTTTTTTTACACACACAAAATATATCTACCACGTTTGTTTTTTTTAACACACACACACACATGTACGTGTACACACACACAGACACACACTGATACACGTGTACGTGTACACACACACACACACACTTACCTCCCCCTCCAATGACGAGCAGGGCAATGGTGACAGGTGCAAGTTCACAGGTCTCGCCCAC
>JAIFZK010000068.1:6825000-6830000 GCA_027481765.1 Tenualosa thibaudeaui | reverse complement strand
ACTACATTAAAGTAAGGTGCTCTACTGACAGAGTTTGACTGTAGGCCGACAGGATAGGCTACTTGACTAAAATATATGGACCATAGCAATTGAGCAGGCTAGGCTATGTGGGCAATTCCCTTTGTGCAAGGGGGAGTGTCAGAATGGTTGACTGTTTCCAGTAATTAGCTTTTATGTTGGTAAACAATTGTAATGAGGCTATAGCTACAAGCTAACTATGACATGAATGCTGAACTGGCAAGGAAGATGGAGAGCTTATTAGTTTGGCTTACTTTGGATAGTAAACTACTACAACTACACTATACAACTAATATGCCTAATATCAATCTAGTTTACCGTACTTCACTAACATAGACATTCATCTGAAAAGAAGGACCGTCCTGAAACAAATGTTTGTCTACTTTTCGTCCTCCGTGCACAGAGGCTACTTGAGATATTTGGGACTTCATGTAGCCTTTTCATTTCTTAAGGGACGCCATGAAGCGTCTCTGACAATTTGTCAACATGAAAACCCAAGACAGCAAGACATCGTAACTTTTACCAAAAATAGATGGTACATGCAACATGGTTCTCTGTTGAATGGTGTCAAGTCAACAATGGATATTGCTTTTTTGGTTAACCTGTTCAGTGCTGGATTAATTGTCGTGATGGTGGTACGAACATCACTCAACACCTTCAGGGTGAGTATTTACAGACCCACCATTCATCTTGTATGTCAGCAAGCACTCACATTTGCTAAAATGTCTCTGGTTAACATTATGTGGTGATGGCAGGTTAGATGTTAGATCTTTGAGGTTAGATCTTAACCGATATTAATTCTCACACTCTGAAGTTGATGGTACATTGTTACATCCTTAACACACACACACACATGCATGCACACACACACACAGCAGCATCTCTGTGGAGATAGAAACATTAGTACGTACACACACACACACACACAAACACAGCAGGGGCTCTGTGGAGATAGAAACATCAGTATGTACATACACACACACACACACACACACGGTCACACACACACAGTCTCAAACTCACACACACCATTGTCGGAGTAGGATCCAGGGACGCAGGCCTCACATGTGGAGGTGTTGAGGGTAGAGCAGCCGGGAGCAGTGGTGCTGAGGATCATGGGAAGGGTGGTGCTAGGGATTGTGGGAAGGTCGGGGGTGGGGGTGAGGGTGGCAGTGGGGAGGGCGCTGCCATTGGTTACTGCCGGAACAAGAGTGGTCTGACTGAACACTGGACCTGTGCAAGAACAAACAAACAAACAAATCCCCATTACCCACAAACCATCTGTGTGTGTGTGTATCTGAACTGTGCGAGTGTGTGTGCGTGTGTTTGTGTGTGCGAGTGCCTCAATTGTGTATGTACAGTATGTGTGTCGGGAAGTGCCTCAACTGTGTGTGTGTGTCTGTTTGAGTTTGCCCGCCTCAACTGTGTGTGTGTGTGTGTGTGTGTGTGTCAAGGTGTTCAGTTATAAGCAATTGGACTTCTTTTTGGAGCTCCTTATAACTGCACACCTTGACTACCATGACCTGGATGACTCTGGTTATCTCTCGTCTTGACTACTGCAATGTCCTCCTATCAGGTCTTCCAGCCTGTGCTGTGAGACGCTACAGATGATCCAGAATGCAGCTGCACGTCTGGTGTTTAACCAGCCAAAAAGGGCACGTGTCACACCTCTGTTCATTGAACTCCACTGGCTACCCTTAGCCGCTCACATCAAATTCAAGGCGCTAATGGTGGCCTACAGGGTGAATGATGGCTCTGCTCCCATCTACCTGAATTCTGTCTTAAAGCCCTATGTCACCCGCCGACCACTTCACTCCTCTCCACCTTCAAGAAACTCTTGAGGACCCAGCTCTTCCAAGAATATCTCCTGGCTTGAATTCTGAATACCAGGAATGCACTTAACCTCTTATACTTAATCTCTCTTTATACTGCACTTAATTACACTATTGCACTAAAATACAGCAAATTTATGTTAGTTTATGTTATGTTTGTTAGTTTCTTTCATTGTGCTGTAGCTTGAATGTTAAACTCTTTTGTGAGTCACTTTGGATAAAACCATCTGCTAAATGCATATATGTAAATGTAATGTAATGGATGAATGAGAATCTAACAGATATACTATGTGTATGTGTATGTATGCACCTATGCGTGTGAGCGTCTCAACTGTGTGTGTGTGTGTGTGTGTATGTGTGAGAGAGAGTGTGTGTGTAAGTGAGTGTGTGGAGAAGAGGCCTATTGCAGTTTGTCATCAGGAGGCATTTTACGCTTCCCCTCCTCGCGGCCGTTTGCGAACAGAGAGTGCATTGTGCCGGTAATCAGATCAGGCACGCGCTCAGAAACAGCCGGTCCGGTAATGCAGTTTATTCCGCAGAATCATGAGACTCTCCGCAGCGCCGAAACTCCTCAGGGCCTCTGGCAGGCTCACACACTCACACAAATACACACACAATCAGGGAAGGTCCAGCACACTTCGGATGTGTTTTATTGTCATTAACATGGTGAGATCCAAGGCTGTTCCGCGACCACGGGTGAGCAAATAAACAAATGAAGAAGAGTGTGGAGCGGGGCGCGAGCGTCTCTGAGCACGAGCTGTCGCACCGGGGGTTACCGGAGGACACTTGGGTACACGCCACAGGACTATTACTCATTGGTCCTGTAGCACAGAATAAGTCTGCTCTTCTCATGATCTCCATCTGTGGAAAAAAGTCCCATCACCACCACGTCAGGCGTCGTGTTGCGCATCTAACCGCAGTCTACTGTAGTTTGAGGAAATAACGTTAAGCCTGGATCCACAAACACAAACCACCCGAGAAACGAAAATATGCTAGGCTACCATAGGCTACCATACCGCTCTCATATGCCTTCGCAAACTTTCACTTTTCTGGCCTTTAAAATTTGACCGAGTTCCTCCGCTAAGTCACGAGAGCAGCTGTGTTAATCTCATTAGTTTCACTGATCCATGGCACGTTTCTGAGGCTGGCACGTCACCTTCCTCTCGCTAGGAGCCAGTTGCGTACAGACACACACACACACACGTACTGTTATTCTTTAACAGCAGCATCAAACAAAAGTCACACATAGGTAACCTGAAGTGGTGTTTTATATAAATCTATTAAGGTAGGCTACGCACGCAGCTGTATAAAAGTGGTTTCTCCACGGCAGTACGTTACCTACTCGCCTCCAACACACACACTCCGCCACCGCCGCTCTCCACTCACCGAGCAGACAGGTTGCGGCCAGCAGCACCAACAAGCCCCGAACTTTAGCCATCCCCCCGTGTGTCATGTCCCGGTGCCCGATTCCGTTCAGCGACTCGCGGGGCCCGTGAGCGCGTTCATCTCTGGGGCTACAGCGTCGGTCAGGACTAGCGGACGGCACGAGAGCTCTTGAGCAGCCACCGACCTCTTCCCGTTGTTTGGAGACTGGACTCGCGAGCTCATTGCTGTCATATGACAAAACATTCCCATCATGTGATTCTACTTAGCCATGCATGCGGAGAAGCCAACCTCCGCTAGGTGGCAGGAGCGCTTTTAAAAACCAAGTAACCAACAGGCATAGGCCTACCATTAATACCATTAGCCATTACACTGACCTGAAGACTATGACACAGATGAGTCAAGTAGAAACTCACACACTTTCTGTTCAGGGAAAGCAGATGAAACCCCCTAAACATGTTTTCTGAAAGGTTAATGTATGTGTGTGTGTGTGTGTGTGTGTGTGGGTGTGTGTACATGATGTTGGGTTTATGTGTGTGTGTGTGTATGTGTGTGTGCATTATTGTTGCATATAAAGCTCTCTGGGCATAGCTGTGTGTGTGTGTGTGTTATTTGTTCTCAGTAGCAGTAGTGTTGCAAGTGGATAGTTTCTGGGGAACTCGTAAGCTCCCTGTGCCTCGCCCCCTGGGCGTGGAAGAAGATGTGTGGGCAGGTCCTCTCCAGCATGGGGTGTTTGAGGGCTCTGGCCAGGAAGAGGGTTAGGGTCAATAGGCCTTGGCAATCTGCAGGCCCCAGGAGTGCAGCATGTACGTAGGGATGGGGCAGTCTAACCTTTGATCTTTGCCTTAGAACTTCCTCTATGATCTCGCACACATGGCAGACATCATGATCACACACACACACACACGGCATACCTACATGATCACACACGGCAGATCTACTTGATTTGATCTTGGTTTGTCTGCCAGTGCTTTCTCATGCTCAAAGAACTTGTCGAGACCCTGTGTCATTCGTTGTCAAAGACGATGATGCCTCCATCAAATGCTCCACCACCTCCACCACCTTCTCAGTAGAGTAGAGTAGAGTAGAGTAGAGTAGAGTAGAGTAGAGTAGAGTAGAGTAGAGTACGGAGTAGAGTAGAGTCACATGTCCTGGCTGAGTAAGGGCAGTTACAGTTAGAAACTGTAGTGTCGGAGCATTTGTAGTGGTGTAGTACTCTTCTGAACCCATGAGTATATATGCTCTTCTGAACCCATGAGTATATATGCTCTTCTGAACCCATGAGTATATATGCTCTTCTGAACCCATGAGTATATATACTCTTCTGAACCCATGAGTATATATGCTCTTCTGAACCCATGAGTATATATGCTCTTCTGAACCCATGAGTATATATACTCTTCTGAACCCATGAGTATATATACTCTTCTGAACCCATGAGTATATATGCTCTTCTGAACCCATGAGTATATATACTCTTCTGAACCCATGAGTATATATACTCTTCTGAACCCATGAGTATATATGCTCTTCTGAACCCATGAGTATATATACTCTTCTGAACCCATGAGTATATATGCTCTTCTGAACCCATGAGTATATATACTCTTCTGAACCCATGAGTATATATGCTCTTCTGAACCCATGAGTATATATACTCTTCTGAACCCATGAGTATATATGCTCTTCTGAACCCATGAGGGTAAGTGGGTCTCTGCATTTATCCCAAGTGAAACACATACAGCACACACTACATTTACATTTAGC
>JAIFZK010000068.1:6807500-6820000 GCA_027481765.1 Tenualosa thibaudeaui | reverse complement strand
TTGCTCTCCAGGTGTGCATGTGTGTGTGTGTGGACATCGGTGTGGATGTGTGAATGTGTGTGTGTGTGGATGTCGGTGTAGATCTTTGGGTAAAGTTTCTGCTGTTTGAGAAGCAGTAAGTCCTCATAGCCCAGAACATCCTTCTCCGTGTGCTCTCTTTCTCTCTCTCGTTCTCTCTCTCTTTCTCTCTCCCTCTCACGGAGTGTGGCTCGATTGGTTGATTGGCAGGTTGGGGGAGAGGGTGGGCGTGGCTTCTTGGTCTGACAGAGCCACAGGAGGGCGGCACCAAAGATAAAGAACATTCCGGCTGGAACTGCGATGATGACTGGCATGGGCCATGGGACTGCACTTGGGGGAGGGGCCAGCACTGGTGTGATTGGCTGCCGGGAGTCTGTGGGAGGAGTCAGAGAGAGACAAACCAACTGGAGTCATGTGATGTCAAATTACCCATAACCCATCACTGCATTGTAGAATCCAGCCACAGTGTGTGTGTGTGTCTGGCAGTGCTGTTAGATAGACCCTGCGGTAGCTATATCCCATAGTGTTGACCCCCAGATGTCTGTGTGTGTATGTGTGTGTGTGTGTGTGTGTGTGTGTACCTGGGAGTAGTGTCAGATACGCGCTTTGGTAGCTATATCCCATAGTGTTGGCCCCTAGGCAGATGTGTGTGTGTGTGTGTGTGTGTGTGTGTGTGTGTGTGTGTGTACCTGGGAGTACTGTCAGATACGCGCTGTGGTAGCTACATCCCATAGTGTTGGCCCCTAGGCAGATGTGTGTGTGTGTGTGTGTGTGTGTGTGTGTGTGTGTGTGTGTGTGTGTGTGTACCTGGGAGTACTGTCAGATACGCGCTGCGGTAACTATATCCCATAGTGTTGGCCCCTAGGCAGATGTGTGTGTGTGTGTGTGTGTGTGTGTGTGTGTGTGTACCTGGGAGTACTGTCAGATACGCGCTGCGGTAACTATATCCCATAGTGTTGGCCCCTAGGCAGATGTGTGTGTGTGTGTGTGTGTGTGTGTGTGTGTGTGTGTGTGTGTACCTGGGAGTACTGTCAGATACAGCTGCTGGTATCTATATCCCTTTGTGTTGGCCCATCGGCAGATGTGTGTGTGTGTGTGTGTGTGTGTGTGTGTGTGTGTACCTGGGAGTACTGTCAGATACGCGCTGCGGTAACTATATCCCATAGTGTTGGCCCCTAGGCAGATGTACATGCCTGAGTCATCTGGTTTTGCTCGGCTAATCAGTAGCTTGTTGAGGTAGGAGCCGTCTGGACGAGACCACACATCCCCCGTTGGTAACACCACAAAGCGGTGGTCACCAACCTGAGGACACATACACACATATCAACACACACACACACATATAAACAAACACACCCTGAAGTGAATTATGGTGGTCCTCCTACACCACAATCATCTCTGCCTCCCACTGGCTGACTCCCGTCACCTTCTCCCCTGAGAAGAACCAACTTCACGGGACGCCCATGACAGGACTGACTCTCCTGCTCCTGCTCCTCCTCTCCTGTGACCCTGTGACTGAACTCACCTCACAACGGCACTCTCAAAACGGACCCTCCCAGTGTCCATGTCATGATCTAGGGTTAAGGTCTCCTTGGACCCTCCCAGTGTCCATGTCATGGATGTTGGAATAAAATCATGGACAACTTGTAGTCTGTCATGATAACCACTGTTGTACTTTTCCTGCATGACCCCTGGCAGTTGGGTTGGCCCCTTGAGTTGTGGATCTGCCCAAGGTTTCTTCCTAGACTAACTAACATAAGGGGGTTTTCCTGCCCCTGTTGCTCTTGGATGCTCCTTCTGTAAAGTGCCATGAGACAATACTACTGTAAAAGGCACTGGATAAATTGAATTGAATTGAATTGAATTGAATTGGGCTGTTTTCACTTGGGATCTGTAAATGGCCATTAATGTCCATCCCAAGGTAACATTACCTATTCTGCATCTTCCTCTTGAGTGAAAAGTCAGAATAAAACCACCGAACCCAATATCAATGTAATGCAAATTCCTACTAAACTGTCTCTGATTTAGTAGAGAAAAACTGTGAACTGGGAGCTATTGCAACGCTATTGCCATAAACATTTAAGGAAGCTAACTGTGCATCCTAGCCTCAGTTCATGCACTTTCAGAGACTTTTTCATCCAAGACGGCAGGGAGAGAAAGTTGTAGAAGTTGTAGTAGTTGTGCTGTCTTCAGAAACGTATGTTTTACTAAACTCTGCACACACCAACATGTTCTTTATGTTCAAGTTCATGTGTACAGACTCTGATGATACTGTGCCTGAAGTGTCATGTGATGTCGAGACTTCTAAGTGTTTTAAAAATAGTCCAAGTGCCTCAGGCTCTCACTGAAGGCAGCAAGTGACGCTTTAACTTTTATTCCGGATCTATACTGTTGGATAAAATATTTGGCAATTAGTGTGTGTGTGTGTGTGTGTGTGTGTGTGTACCTCTATTGTGGAGTTTTAGTGTGTGTCGTGTGTGTTTTGCAGGTGTGTGTGTGTACCTCTATGGTGGAGTTGTAGCGTGTGTCATGTGTGTTGTCCAGGCGTTTGAGCCACTGAATGACGGGTTTGACTTCGCTTCGGACTTTACACTGCAGGGAGGTGGAGCCTCCGGCCTCCACAGTGGTGTTCACTGGGTGACTCCCCGTCAGAACTGGCTTAGAGTTGGTCCGCTCTGCAACACACACACACGCGCACACACACACACACACACAAGCTTTTTAAGAGGCTAGCCCAGAGTCCAGCTTGCCAAGTCCCTTCATTGGGCAGATATTTGCTGATCATTTTTTATAGTGGGAGATGGGAGCGTGTGCAATATTTGTATATACAGTATGTGTGTGTGTGTGTGTGTGTGTATGTGTGTGTGTGTGTGTGCGCGCGTATATTTGTGTTTGTGTGTATATATGTGTGTGTGTGTGTATATATGTGTGTGTGTATGTGTGTTGAGAGAGAGTGGCAAAACTGAATACTATTTCATATTCTATATTGTACACTTTTCATAAGTATGGCAGTTAGGGCATAGTGACACTGTACACACACCCCACATATTACACACACGCCACATATTACACACACACCCCACATATTACACACACGCCACATATTACACACACGCCACATATTACACACACCCCACATATTACACACACCCCACATATTACACACACCCCACATATTACACACACACCCCACATATTACACACACACGCCACATATTACACACACACCCCAAATAAGACACACACGACAAATATAACACACACCCCACATATTACACACACGCCACATATTACACACACCCACATATTACACACACGCCCCACATATTACACACACCCACATATTACACACACCCACATATTACACACACCCCACATATTACACACACACCCCACATATTACACACACGCCACATATTACACACACCCCACATATTACACACACACCCCACATATTACACACACCCCACATATTACACACACCCCACATATTACACACACACCCCACATATTACACACACGCCACATATTACACACACACCCCACATATTACACACACCCCACATATTACACACACACCCCACATATTACACACACACCCCACATATTACACACACCCCACATATTACACACACCCCACATATTACACACACCCCACATATTACACACACCCCACATATTACACACAACCCACATATTACACACACCACACATATTACACACACCCCACATTTTACACACACCCCACATATTACACACACCCCACATATTACACACACACCACATATTACACACACACCCCACATATTACACACACACCACATATTACACACACGCCACATATTACACACACGCCACATATTACACACACGCCACATATTACACACACCCCACATATTACACACACCCCACATATTACACACACGCCACATATTACACACACCCCACATATTACACACACGCCACATATTACACACACACCCCACATATTACACACACGCCACATATTACACACACCCCACATATTACACACACGCCACATATTACACACACCCCACATATTACACACACACCCCACATATTACACACACGCCACATATTACACACACCCCACATATTACACACACCCCACATATTACACACACCCCACATATTACACACACACCCCACATATTACACACACACCCCACATATTACACACACCCCACATATTACACACACGCCACATATTACACACACGCCACATATTACACACACCCCACATATTACACACACCCCACATATTACACACACCCCACATATTACACACACGCCACATATTACACACACGCCACATATTACACACACGCCACATATTACACACACCCCACTTATTACACACACACGCCACATATTACACACACGCCACATATTACACACACCCCACATATTACACACAACCCACATATTACACACACGCCACATATTACACACACCCCACATATTACACACACCCCGCATATTACACACACGCCACATATTACACACACCCCACATATTACACACACCCCACATATTACACACACCCCGCATATTACACACACGCCACATATTACACACACCCCACATATTACACACACGCCACATATTACACACACACCCCACATATTACACACAACCCACATATTACACACACCCCACATATTACACACACACCCCACATATTACACACACGCACATATTACACACACCACACATATTACACACACCACCAATATTACACACACCCCACATATTACACACACGCCACATATTACACACACACATATTACACACATACACACACACACCCCACATATTACACACACCCCACATATTACACACACGCCAATCATATCATCCAGACCAGGAGTACAGTGTCACCAAACCCAAGTCAGGATGAAGACTTTTTCAACCCGTCCCTCCTGAGCCATTTCACTTGTGGGTCTCCTGTTTACTGATGTAGCCTAAAACATTACTATCACTGTATACGTGTGTGTGTGTGTGTGTGTGTGTGTGTATGTGTATGCATGTGTGTATATGTGTATGTTAGTGTGAGTATGTATGTGTGTGTATATGCATGCATATGTCTATGTGTGTGTGTCTGTGTATTTATGCATGTGTGTATATGTGTATGTACTGTATGTACGTTTGTGTACCATTGTAGATGTGTGTGTATGTGTGTGTATGTATGTGTATGTATGCATGTGTGTGTGTATGTATGTGTGTATATGTGTGTGTATGTATGTGTATGTATGCATGTGTGTGTGTATGTATGTGTGTATATGTGTGTGTATGTGTGTGTATGTATGTGTATGTATGTGTGTGTATGTGTGTGTATGTATGCTTGTGTGTGTGTATGTGTATGTATGTGTGTGTATGTGTGTGTATGTGTATGTATGTGTGTGTATGTGTGTGTATGTGTGTGTATGTATGTGTATGTATGCGTGTGTGAATGTGTGTATGTACAGTATGTATGCATGCGTGTATGTATGTGTGTGTGTGTGTGTGTGTATGTATATTCAAATTAAGGTCACTAAATCCCTGCACAGACCATGTTTGAGATTTCCCTGCCAACAGGCAAGGCCAGCATAGATGATTGGTGGTAGCACTAGCAGTTAGCCATGGGTATGTTTGATACCATGTGGTGTTAAACACATTGACCTTATCATTTGGTTTTTCAAAGTAAATTTTTGGAACTGGTCTCCCCTCTGTTTTGATTTTCACCTTCTCATCATCCTCCAGTGTGTGAAATGGGGTTTTTAACATCATGAATACAACGTCTTTTTTCCATCCTTTTTTTATTGACACAACAAAGCAAAACTCTACAAAAGCCTCAAACTCTCCGCCGTCCGCACCTTCACAAATGACGGGTCTGTCGACAATGACAGTACAAGACCTTGCGTGTCACCCCGTTAACCCATCATTTCATTCTGATTGGTCCCATTGACGAATGCGGCTCCGGTGATTGGCTGATTGATGACAGGCGAGTATTTTGAACTGACCCGCCCAAAGGGAGGATGTTCCTCTCTTGTTGCCATTCACTCCATGTTAAAAGAGGAGCCCGTGAATCACCCGGGTTTGTAGTGTTTGTAATGGATGTCAATGAGGGAGTAAGGGAGTAAGGGAGGATGATATTTTGGTGACTTTTTTCTGTTTTTGAAGTGATAAAATAGAATTATTCCAGCTGTTTTGACATGTTTTTGCATCTTTATCTATTAAATATATGTGATTTTAAAAAATCTCCTGGAAGTTCTTTCTTTATTGTCATCTTTATTGTCTACACTTTAAGGTTAAGAATGATTTCGTCCAAAAAAGGCCTTCATTGAGGACCCAGTAGGACCTGACAGCCCCCTGTGTGTGTGTGTGTGTGTGTGTGTACCTTGGCTGGCAGCTTAGGATAGGAGGGGCATATGTAACACCAGGAGGAAGTGTTGCTAGTTTCCTGCCTCTGCTGTGGTTTCACTGTGTGTGTGTGTGTGTGGGGGGGGGGGGGCGGTTACTGCACATGTGTGTGCGTGAGTGTGTGTGTGTGTGGGAGGTGTTACTGCACATGTGTGTGCGTGAGTGTGTGTGTGTGTGTGGGAGGTGTTACTGCACATGTGTGTGCGTGAGTGTGTGTGTGTGTGGGAGGTGTTACTGCACATGTGTGTGCGTGAGTGTGTGTGTGTGTGAGTGTGTATGTGTGTGTATGGAGGATTGGTTACTGCACATGTGGTTTTACCATACAGACTCAGAGGTGCGACAGCTGAGCCTTAATCATAACCAGATGGGTCACACTCACACACACACACACACACACACACGCATACACACACACACACACACACACATGCATAGATACACACACACACACACACACATGCACAGACACACATAGATATCACCATATAGATATATCCACAACACTGCACAAATACACACAGTCCACACACACACACTGACATACACACATATTCACATAAACACATACCCTCCCCCCCTCTCCCTCGCTCACACATACACACACACCACACACACACACATACACACACCCACAAACACACATACACACACACACACACACACCCCACACACACACACCACACACACACACACCCATACACCCCCCCACACACACACACACACACCACACACACGGTTCCTGCCCTTGCATACACTCACCGCTTGTTAGACTTTAAGAGCTCAACAGACAGGAGTCATTATAAATGGTTACATCATTCATCCTTCAGTCCTGCCTGGGAGCACTTGTGTCTGAGTGTGTATGTGTGTGTGTGTGTGTGTGTGTCTGTGAGAAAGAGAGAGAGAAAGAGAGAATGAGGATAAATGCTTAAATGTAAATGTGTGTGTGTGTGTCTCCAGGTGTCCCTTGTGTTTTTCCAATAAAAAAGAGTTTTAAAGTGACCTTAAAGATGTCTGCATTCTGAGGGATGACAGCTGTGAAAATGTGTGTGTGTGTGCTTGAGCCTGTGTGTGTGTGTGTGTGTGTGCTTGAGCCTGTGTGTGTGTATGTGTATGTGGTGTGTGTGTGTGTGCTTGAGCCTGTGTGTGTGTGTGTGTGTGTGCTTGAGCCTGTGTGTGTGTGTGTGTGTGTGTATGTGGTGTGTGGTGTGTGCTTGAGCCTGTGTGTGTTGCACTCACGTATAACCTCCAGCCTGTAGGTGGCGTTGATGAATCCAGCGCGGTTGGAGACTCTGCAGGTGTAGCGACCGCTGTGCTCAGGTGTGAGGGCACGCAGGCTCAAGGTCCACTTCCTGTGGCGGCCCATGCCCACTTCCTGTTCGCTCAGCGGCTGCTCGTCCTTCAGCCACATGATGTCCGGCCGCGGATGACCACTGGCAGCACACTTGAGCCGCACCGAACTCCCCACGGGCCGTGCGATCACGCGCTTCCTCATCTTTGAGGGCTGGGTGAAACGGGGGCGCACTATTGGGGGGGGTTAGAGGTTACTGTCTATATGTATACTCTATGTCTGTATGTATACTATATGTCTGTATGTATACTCTATGTCTATATGTATACTCTATGTCTGTATGTATACTCTATGTCTGTATGTATACTATATGTCTGTATGTATACTATATGTCTGTATGTATACTCTATGTCTGTATGTATACTCTATGTCTGTATGTATACTATATGTCTATATGTATACTCTATGTCTGTATGTATACTCTATGTCTGTATGTATACTATATGTCTGTATGTATACTATATGTCTATATGTATACTATATGTCTATATGTATACTCTATGTCTGTATGTATACTCTATGTCTATATGTATACTATATGTCTGTATGTATACTATATGTATACTATATGTCTATATGTGTATATGTATACTATATGTCTATATGTGTATATGTATACTATATGTCTATATGTCTGCAATATGTCTATATGTATACTATGTCTATATGTATACTATATGTCTATATGTCTATATGTATACTATATGTCTATATGTATACTATATGTCTATATGTATACTATAACAGGCTCTTTACACCTGGAACACAAACACAATCCAAGTCCGTAACTATAGAGACCACTTCAGGAGAGGTTTTCTGTTTTAACATTCCAAACAGACCCTTCTCCTTTATTCATATGGCAGCTTGATGTGATATAACATAGTTATAACAAGTAGTTATATATGTAAGGGATAACAGCCAATGTGATATAACGTAGTTATAACAATTAATTATCTATGTAAGGCATAAGGGCCAATGTGATATAACATAGTACACAAGAATTAATGGAATTAATGACCGTAGTGGATGCAAAGAATTTCAAGACGCCATAAGATGGATTCCGTCCAACAGCACACCTCAAGGGCCATTATCCCGCTTATCACCCGGTGGCAAATAATGCATGTTTGAATCATGTCAATTTGAAACATACAAAATCATGCAGCTCAGTTATAAAGCAACCTGTTCAGTTCAGTGGTGGTTATAGGTAATAACAGCTAATTCCATTATTACCGAAATTAAACTGCCATTTACTATGGTTGTTATAGTTATCATTCAAAGAGCATTGATGTAGAACGGTGCTTAAATGTGATTAAACTATCTACTTCATAGAGTTACTGCACACCCTGCCAGCCAATCAGAAATCAGTATTCCATTTCTCCGAGTGATAAATGAAAATAGTTTGGGAATGAAATTGAATACCCTTGAAACAATCTCTGACCACTAATGCACAAACACATTAGAAGCCCTTTACTTAAATACCGAAAACTGAAGATACCTAATCCTAATCCTAATCCGGACATGGAAGGTCTCATTGAAATCGTAATTCTAAATGGTAATTACAGCTGACGCTACTGCTAGTCCTCCTGCCAGTCACTCCTAATGGCCCCGCCCCAAGACAAACAACTAGCATCTCATCCTTACCCAGTTTCCCTGGCAACGACTCAAGACTGGACTCAGCATCTGCTGCGTGAAACTCTCTTTGAGAATGAGAGCTGGAATCATCTACACACACACACACACACACACACACACAATCATTTTTGAATGGCCACAATACAGAATGGACATGCACATTAATGTCAATCACAGCACAGGCTTTACAGACCAAGACATTGATCCTCTGTAGATCCCATTATACTCTCTCTCTCACACACACACATGCACACACACACACACACACACACACACACATCACAGCCATACACACACACTCACACATATGCACACACATACACACGGACGCATATACATGTACACACACACACACGCAGACACACACACGCACGCACACACGCGCGCACACACATGCACAGCCACACACACAGATGCATACACACACTCACACATATGCACACACATACACACGAACGCATATACATGTACACACACACACACGCACAGACACACACACGCACGCACATGCATACACACACACTCGCACATATGCACGCACACACACACATACCCAGTGACTCTTCATTTCCTTAGAACAGAGTTTATGAAATCTTTGGAAGTGGTGAATGTGTGTAATAGTTAATGAGTGGATTTTAATGGAGTTGTGTGTGAGTGTGACTGTGTGAGAGAGTGTGTGAGTGTGTGTGTGTGTGTGAGTGTGACTGTGTAAGAGTGTGTGTGTGTGTCTGTGTGTGTGTATGTGTGTGTGTGTGTGTGTGTGTGAGTGTGTGTGTGTGTGTGTGTGTGTGTGTGAGTGTGACTGTGTGAGAGCGTGTGTGTGAGAGGGTGTGTGTGTGTGTGTATGTGTGTTTAAGTGTGCATGTGTGTGTGGAGGAAAGGCTTTGCTTGAGTTCTCCTGAAATAGCCATGACATCACCAGACTGACCCTGTAGGAGAACAATTAAGAGTCTGTGTGTGTGCGTATGTGCGTGTGTGTGTCTGTGTATGTGCGTGTGTGTCTGTGAATGTATGTGTGTGAGAGTGTCTGTCTGTGTGTGTGTGTGTGTGTCTGTGAATGTATGTGTGTGAGAGTGTCTGTGTGTGTGTGTGTCTGTGAATGTATGTGTGTGAGAGTGTCTGTCTGTGTGTGTGTGTGTGTGTGTGTGTGTGAGGGAGAAAATGTATGCGCGTATCGGAGAGAAAGAGAGAATGTGTGTGTGTGCTTGAGAGAGAATGCGTGTGTGTGTTTGAGAGAGAATGTGTGTGTGTGTTTGAGAGAGAATGTGTGTGTGTGTGTTTGAGAGAGAATGTGTGTGTGTGTTTGAGAGAGAATGTGTGTGTGTGTGTTTGAGAGAGAAAGAGACAGAGAATAGAGGGTGACAGAGAAGGAAACGAGACAGTGATATAGACAGACAGATAGATACACACACATACACACACACACACACAGACACTCTGACACATGACATACACACACACACACACAGACACTCTGACACATGACATACACACAGACAGACACTCTGACACATGACACACACACACACACACACAGACACTCTGACACATGACATACACACACACACACACAGACACTCTGACACATGACATACACACAGACAGACACTCTGACACATGACACACACACACACACACACACAGACACTCAGATAGAAGACAACTGTAAAATGATGCCAGATGCCAGTGTGCATAGTGGAGGTGAAGCCAGACAGGCTGTGTGTTAGGGTTAGTATTGAACACAGTCAGTGGGTGTGTGTGTGTGTCAGTCTGTGTGTGTGTGTGTGTTTAGGATCTAATTACACACATAACCCACAGCTAGAGCCTAATTTAGAACGCAGAATCCACATCAACAGTCCAGAGGCTGGCCACAGGGCCTCATCATTAGAAACTGATCACAGAACCCAAAGCTTAGAACACAGAACCCACAGCTTAGAACACAGACCCCACAGCTTAGAACACAGACCCCACATCTTAGAACACAGACCCCACAGCTTAGAACACAGAACCCACAGCTTAGAACACAGAACTCACAGCTTAGAACACAGACCCCACAGCTTAGAACACAGACCCCACAGCTTAGAACACAGAACCCACAGCTTAGAACACAGAACTCACAGCTTAGAACACAGACCCTCTGCACAAAACAGTACTAGTATTCCCATCCCATCTCCATCTCCAACTCCACCCTACCCCCAACCCCAGCCCAACTCCACCCTACCCCCCCAACCCCAGCCCAACTCCACCCTACCCCCAGCCCAACTCCACCCTACCCCCAACCCCAGCCCAACTCCACCCTACCCCCAACCCCAGCCCAACTCCACCCTACCCCCAACCCCAGCCCAACTCCACCCTACCCCCAACACCCAGTCCAACTCCACCCTACCCCCAACCCCAGCCCAACACCCAGTGCAACTCCACCCTACCCCCAACCCCAGTCCAACTCAGAGAGGCATGCTGCCCAGTGCTCTCATTCTTGCTGCTTCTCAAAGCAGCCAACCCAAACACACACACACACACACACACACACACACACACACTTCAATTTCTGATTCTCTTTCTCCCTCAATCTCCACTGGATTCTCTTTCCTCTCCATGTCTCTTAGAGCTCCAGAAGCAATGCTCTCTTTATAAATCACGTCCCCAGACACACACACACACTTACATGCACATACACACACACACACACATACACATCAGTATATACGTACACAAACACACACATATTCTGTACCCATAAGAACCCAAGATCTAGCCAAACACTCACTGAGGAACCACAGCAGGTTTCTCATTTAGTACATGGGATCATTCTTGGACACCCATTACACATAAACAAACATCCAATCTAACACAGCCAATCACCAGCATCTAACACCAACATCTACCACTCACATTCAACACCAGCATCTAACACCCAAATCTAACACTAGCATCTAACACCCACATCTAACAGCAGTATCTAGGAACCACATTCCACACCAGCAAGTAACACCAACCTCAAACATCCAACACCCACAGTCAACACCAGCATCTAAGACCTACATCTAACACAGCATCTAACACCAACCTCAAACACCAG
>JAIFZK010000068.1:6797500-6800000 GCA_027481765.1 Tenualosa thibaudeaui | reverse complement strand
TTATTTAGCTCAAAGTGTGTTTATTTAGCTCTAAGTGTGTGTTTATTCAGCTCTAAGTGTGTGTTTATTCAGCTCTAAGTGTGTGTTTATTTAGCTCTAAGTGTGTGTTTATTCAGCTCTAAGTGTGTGTTTATTTAGCTCTAAGTGTGTGTTTATTCAGCTCTAAGTGTGTGTTTATTTAGCTCTAAGTGTGTGTTTATTCAGCTCTAAGTGTGTGTTTATTCAGCTCTAAGTGTGTGTTTATTTAGCTCTAAGTGTGTGTTTATTCAGCTCTAAGTGTGTGTTTATTCAGCTCTAAGTGTGTGTTTATTCAGCTCTAAGTGTGTGTTTATTTTGCTCTAAGTGTGTGTTTATTCAGCTCTAAGTGTGTGTTTATTTAGCTCTAAGTGTGTGTTTATTCAGCTCTAAGTGTGTGTTTATTCGGCTCTAAGTGTGTGTTTATTCAGCTCTAAGTGTGTGTTCCTCAGCAACCCTGAGGAACACACACTTCTCCTCTATTGTGGCATCTGCTCTTCCTTCTTCCAGAACTTTCTCTTCTCTTGAGGTTAATGATGCCACAGAGTCACTCTGCTCTACACTGAGCTCCTGATTGGATCGCTTGTTCCCTCTGTCTACCAGACCTGCTTAATTCACTCAGTCTCATGCGTGGCTGAATGACTCACTTCACTCATGCGCTCCGACCTCTGAGAGGAAATGAGAGGCACAAAACTACTAGTCCATCTGATTCACAGCACTTCTGACACCTTCAAAACTCCCACCCCACCCCCACCCCCATCTCCTACAACCAGCCTCATAGCTGACACCTGTGCTGCATTTTGTACCAACAAAGTTGCAGTAATTGGGGACCAGTTCTCTGAGCCACCGACACAAACCCTGTCTCACCCTTCACAAACCCTGTCTCACCCTTCACAAACCCTGACCAGTTCTCACAAACCCTGACCCTGCCACCCGTCTCACACAAACCCTGTCTCACCCTTCACAAACCCTGTCTCACCCTTCACAAACCCTGTCTCAAACCCTGTCTCACCCTTCACAAACCCTGCTCAAACCCTCTCACCCTCCAAACCCTTTCACCGACACAAACCCTGTCTCACCCTTCACAAACCCTGTCTCACCCTTCACAAACCCTGTCTCAAACCCTGTCTCACCCTTCACAGCTTCTTCCTTTTCTTGTTTCCTTGGTGGACTGGACACCAACAGTTCAGCGCAATTGTCCAGTAACGTTTCAACACCGTTTCATAATAGGAATACCCAAAAATAACCAAGTGGGCACGTTATGTGAAGGGCACAATACAACTGTAACATAACGTTTGAGTTTTTGGTTCCTAAAACGTTAGGGGAATGTTTGAGTGTGACAGCTTACAGCTGACTGTCTCTATACACACAAGGTTTACAGAAAAATATATTAGAAATCTTAAAATTAAATAAATGATCAAATTTATATTTATTATAAATATTAATATAAATTAATACATTCTTAGGAGTACCATGGGCTGACATTATTTAAGGTTTCTGTAGCGTTTCATGCTGGCTTGGTAGTAACGCTAAAAGACCCCCTCTGTCCAATATGAGCACCATGCTAATGCTAAAAGACCCCCTCAGTCAATCACACTTCTTCTGTGTACTGTTGAACAGCTTAATGACCCTAGATGCTTCTAACTGACCAATCAGTGAGAGAGAAAAGTATGACTGTAGAGACCCTAGACCCTCACATCTGTTGGAACAGGAGAATGATCTAGACCACAAAAACAATATACAGCACTTTACACACACACACAGGTGTTTTGGCCCTTGTGGTGATCTCATCAGCACAGCTGGCAGAAACAAACGCACACACACACAGTCTTTACTGTGTGTTATTTTCTGTTAGAACTGTGTGTGTGTGTGTTTGAGAGATAGGAAAACTACGAGTGGTAATGTAAATCTCCAGAAATTGCAAACAGAATATGGTTGAGGGACTGTGTGTGTGTGTGTGTGTGTGTGTGTGTGTGTGTGTGTGTGTTTTGTGGGTGTGCTGATTGATGACACACACACACACACACAAGCAGTCACACACGCACAAACACACACACACACACACACACACACATACACACACACAAGCAGTCACGCACGCACACACACACACAAACAGTCACGCACGCACACACACACACGCACACACACACACAAGCAGTCACGCACGCACACACACACACAAGCAGTGAGGTTGTGTATAAAACAAATGGATGGGGGATGTATTTACAGGTACATTGTGTTTGACTATGTCAGCATATATACTGTGTGTGTTTGTGGGTGTGTGTGTTTGTGGGTGTGTGTGTCTGTCTGTATGTGTGTCTGACCGTGTGTGTGTGTGTGTGTGTGTGTGTGTGTGTGTGTGTCTGACCGTGTGTGTGTGTCTGACCGTGTGTGTGTGTGTGTATGTGTGTGTGTGTGTGTGTGTGTGTGTGTGAGTGTGTGTGTGCGCATCTGCTCCATCTGTACAGTACTTCAAATCAAT
>JAIFZK010000068.1:6782500-6795000 GCA_027481765.1 Tenualosa thibaudeaui | reverse complement strand
TTCCCAACAGCTGCAAAGGAATATATACTCCTCTACACATGAAAAACCCCACATGCTCTCAATTAGCCCTACACACACACACACACACACACACACACGAACACACCTCTTAAACACACAAACAAATTCTCTCTCTCCCTCTCTCTCTGTCTCACACACACACACCTCCCCCATTATTGTAGAGGTATGACTACACCATGATCTCACCACTCACACACTTTTCAGGTTAAACACACACACAGAAACAAATACAAACATTTACACACATTTAACAAATCCCAAATCCTATATAACCCCAAACCTACACACACACACACACTTGGATTGGTACTCTTTGGCAAATAGGAGAGCTATGCGTGTTCAGGAGCTGCTATGTGCCAAACGGCATTTATCTCAAAGTGTGTGTGTGTGTGTGTGAGAGAGCAAGAGTCTGTGTGTGTGTGAGAGAGTGTCTGTGTGTGTGTGCGTGTGTGAGAGAGAGAGAGAGCGAATGTGTGTGTATATGTGTGTGTGAGGGAGATAGAGTGAGTGTGTATGTGTGTGTGAAACAAAGAGAAAGAGAGAGAGTGACTGAGTGAGAGAGAGTGTGTGTATGTGTGTGAGAGAGAGAGAGGAGAGAGTGTATGTGTGTGTGTGTAAGAGAGAGAGAGTGTCTGTGTTTGTGAGAGAGAGAGATAGAGAGAGAGAGAGTGTGTGTGTGTAAGAGAGAGAGTGTGTGTGTGCGTATGTGTGAGAGAGAGAGTGAGTGTGTGTGTGTGTGTGTGTAAGAGAGAGAAAGAGAGAGAGTGTGTGTGTGTAAGAGAGAGAGAGAGTGAGTGTGTGTGTCCTCATTATACAACCATGAGGATGTGTGTGTGTGTGTGTGTGTGTGTGTGTGTGTGTGTGTGTGTGTGTGTGTGTGTGTGTGTGAAAGACACAGAGAGAGTCAGTGAGTGAGGAGTGAGGGGCGAATGTGTCTATGTGTATGTGTGTGTGTGTGTGTGTGTGTGTGTGTGTGAAAGCAAGAGAGTGAGTGAGTGGGCAAGTGAGTGTGTGTGTGTGCGTGTGTGTGTGTATGACCACTCTTAATCCTTCTCTACTAAAGGCTGCAAGAAAGTAACTGATAAGTCCACATTCACATTCCTAATTATGATTTCAGCTATACACACACACACACACACACAAATATACACACATACATACACATTCACAACCAAACATACACACACGTATGTAACCAAAGTCATCCTGCACAGTGGTAATGCAGTGTAGCGTCTTTTAGCTGCTATGTGGTAATGCAGTGTAGCGTCTTTTAGCTGCTATGTGGTAATGCAGTGTAGCGTCTTTTAGCTGCTATGTGGTAATGCAGTGTAGCGTCTTTTAGCTGCTATGTGGTAATGCAGTGTAGCGTCTTTTAGCTGCTATGTGGTAATGCAGTGTAGCGTCTTTTAGCTGCTATGTGGTAATGCAGTGTAGTGTCTTTTAGCTGCTATGTGGTAATGCAGTGTAGCGTCTTTTAGCTGCTATGTGGTAATGCAGTGTAGCGTCTTTTAGCTGCTATGTGGTAATGCAGTGTAGCGTCTTTTAGCTGCTATGTGGTAATGCAGTGTAGCGTCTTTTAGCTGCTATGTGGTAATGCAGTGTAGCGTCTTTTAGCTGCTATGTGGTAATGCAGTGTAGCGTACATACAGTGTAGCGGCGTCCTTTAGCTCATAGGCAGTAATATAGTGCAGCATCCTTTAGCTCATAGGCAGTAATATAGTGCAGCATCCTTTAGCTCATAGGCAGTAATATAGTGCAGCATCCTTTAGCTGCTATGCGGGGATGTAGGGAAGCATCCTTCAGATGCTATGCAGTAATGCATGTGATGCATGTAATGCATGTGATGCATGTGTTATGTAAAGCACACTGTAGAGACTATTAACTTTGCCTGTGTTACTCTATGCAGTTTCTACCTCTTGGGTCCATGCACATTTTTTTCATGAGTGAGTGTGTGTCTCTGTGTGTGAGTGTTTTTGTGTTTGTGTTTGTGTGTGTGAGTGTGTGTGTATGTACCTATGTGTGTGTTTTTGTGCTGATTTTGTCTTGCCATGCAGGCTCAACTCAGAATGACAGAAGCAGAAAGAGAGAGAGAGAATGGTAGAGAAAAGAAGAGAGATGGAGAGAGAGAGAGATGGAGGGTGAGAGAGAGAAAGAGAGAGAGAGAGAGAGATGGAGGGTGAGAGAGAGAAAGAGAGAGAGAGAGAGAGATGGAGGGTGAGTGAGAGAGAGAAAGAGAGAGAGAGAGAGAGATGGAGGGTGAGAGAGAGAGGGAGAGAGAGAGAGAGAGATGGAGGGTGAGAGAGAGAGAGAGATGGAGGGTGAGTGAGAGAGAGAAAGAGAGAGAGAGAGAGAGATGGAGGGTGAGAGAGAGAGAGAGAGAGAGAGAGAGAGATGGAGGGTGAGAGAGAGAGGGAGAGAGAGAGAGAGAGAGAGAGATGGAGGGTGAGAGAGAGAGAGAGAGAGAATGAACAGTTAAAGTGACAGGTGGACATCACACACACGTAAACACTCTCAAAGAGTGAGCTCTGAGACTGAGAATATGTGTGTATATGTGTGTGTGTGTTTTCACGTGTCTGTTACCTACTTCTCTTTAAAAAATCCCACTGCACCCAGGAGACACAGTTTCTAGGAAACGAACTTCGTTACCGTTGCCACGGAAATGAAAACATGCCTGAGAGCCAAACAGCATTTATCTCAAAGTGTGTGTGTGTGTGTGAGAGAGAGAGAGAGCAAGAGTGTGTGTGTGAGAGAGAGTGTCTGTGTGTGTGTGTGTGTGTGCGTGTGTGTGTGAGAGAGAGAGAGCGAGAATGTGTGTGTATATGTGTGTGTGAGGGAGATAGAGTGAGTGTTTATGTGTGTGTGAAACAAAGAGAAAGAGAGAGAGTGTGTGTGTGTGAAGGAGAGAGTGTATGTGTGTGTGTGTGTGTAAGAGAGAGAGAGTGTGTGTGTCTAAGAGAGAGAGAGAGAGAGTGTGTGTGTGTGAGAGAGAGAGAGTGAGTGTGTGTGTGTGTGTAAGAGAGAGAGAGAGTGTGTGTGTGTCTGTGAGAGAGAGAGAGAGTGAGTGTGTGTGTCCTCATTATATAACCATGAGGATGTGTGTGTGTGTGTGTGTGTGTGTGTGTGTGTGTGTGGTGTGTGAAAGACACAGAGAGAGTCAGTGAGTGAGTGAGTGAAAGGGGCGAATGTGTCTATGCGTATGTGTGTGTGTGTGTGTGTGTGTGTGTGTGTGTGTGTGAAAGCAAGAGAGTGAGTGAGTGGGCAAGTGAGTGTGTGTGTGTGTGTGTGTGTGTGTGTGTGTGTGTGTGTGTATGACCACTCTTAATCCTTCTCTACTAAAGGCTGCAAGAAAGTAACTGATAAGTCCACATTCACATTCCTAATTATGATTTCAGCTATACACACACACACACACACACATACATACACATTCACAACCAAACATACACACACGTATGTAACCAGTCATCCTGCACAGTCCAGCCTCAAACACGCGGCTTCACAGAAACCTCAGATCAGCAGGCGTACATACACACACATATACACATACATACACACACAAATATACATACACACATACACACACACATATACACATACATACATACATACACACACACATATATACATACACACACATATATACATACATACACACACATATACACATACATACACACACACATATACACATACATACATACACACACATATATATACATACATACACACACACACATATATACATACATACACACACATATATACATACATACACACATACACATACATACACACATACATACATACATACACACACACATATACACATACATACATACACACACACATATACACATACATACATACATACATACATACATACACACACAATTACACATTACTGGATGCGTGTGAGTGTGTGTGTGTGTGTGAATATGTGTGTGTGTGTACGTATTGGTGTTTGTGTGTGTGTGAGTGTGTGTGTGGCTCCTAATCTGTCCAGATTAAAGGGCATTCCACAGGCTTCATCACAAGACCCGAAATGCTCAGTGTGGTGAACCCTGTGTGTGTGTGTGTGTGTACGTATTGGTGTTTGTGTTTGTATGTATGTGTGTGTGTGTACTGTATCTGTGAGTGTGTGTACTGTATTTGTGACTGGAAGTGCGTGTGTGTGAGAGAGAGCTGTATCTGTGTGTGTGTGTGTGTGTATGTGTGTGTGTGAGAGAGAGAGCTGTATCTGTGTGTGTGTGAGAGAGAGAGAGCTGTATCTGTGTGTATGTGTGTGTGTGAGAGAGAGAGAGCTGTATATGTGTGTGTGTGTGTGAGAGAGAGAGCTGTATCTGTGTGTGTGTGTGTGTGAGAGAGAGAGAGCTGTATCTGTGTGTGTGTGTGAGAGAGAGAGCTATATATGTGTGTGTGTGTGTGTGAGAGAGAGAGAGCTGTATCTGTGTGTGTGTGTGTGTGAGAGAGAGAGCTGTATCTGTGTGTGTGTGTGAGAGAGAGAGAGAGAGAGAGAGCTGTATTGGTGTGTGTGTGTGTGAGAGAGAGAGCTGTATCTGTGTGTGTGTGAGAGAGAGAGAGCTGTATCTGTGTGTGTATGTGTGAGAGAGAGAGCTGTATCTGTGTGTGTGTGAGAGAGAGAGAGAGCTGTATCTGTGTGTGTGTGTGTGTGTGTGAGAGAGAGAGCTGTATCTGTGTGTGTGTGTGAGAGAGAGAGAGCTGTATCTGTGTGTGTGTGTGTGTGAGAGAGAGAGAGAGCTGTATCTGTGTGTGTGTGTGTGTGTGTGTGTGAGAGAGAGAGAGAGAGAGAGCTGTATCTGTGTGTGTGTGTGAGAGAGAGAGAGAGAGCTGTATCTGTGTGTGTGTGAGAGAGAGAGCTGTATCTGTGTGTGTGTGTGAGAGAGAGAGCTGTATCTGTGTGTGTGTGAGAGAGAGAGAGCTGTATCTGTGTGTGTGTGTGTGTGTGAGAGAGAGAGAGAGCTGTATCTGTGTGTGTGTGTGAGAGAGAGAGAGAGCTGTATATGTGTGTGTGTGAGAGAGAGAGAGCTGTATCTGTGTGTGTGTGAGAGAGAGAGAGAGAGCTGTATCTGTGTGTGTGTGTGTGAGAGAGAGCTGTATGTGTGTGTGTGTGTGTGAGAGAGAGAGCTGTATCTGTGTGTGTGTGTGTGTGAGAGAGAGAGCTGTATCTGTGTGTGTGTCTGAGAGAGAGAGAGCTGTATCTGTGTGTGTGTGTGTGTGAGAGGGTCTTGATTCAGTCTCTGTGGAAGGTTCTCTACACAGCAAGGTTAACAACATTTCTAATTTGATTTTTGTGCTGCTAACATTTGTAATAATGGAAAATGAATGGAAAATTCCTCCTGGCTTCCCTGCAAGGATCACGTGAACGAGTCATGTGACTGGCACATGCCCAATGACATCCGTTTCAGTCCCACTTTCAAATGGATTCGGTAGAGCTGGTGTTTCCAAATCTTTCCATCTTGGGAGCGAAACCAGTCAATTAATGTGGAGAAACATTCAGTGTTTCCGCAACAGAGTCACTTTCATTTGAAAAGGCCTTGATGTAGACGCTGCTTAGAACAGAATATGAGCTCAGTGTTTCTGTTTGTTTAGAAAGCATTTGTGAGTATGTCTGATGAAGCACTTTTTATGTGTGTGAGTGAGAGAGTGAATGTGAGTGTAAAGTGTGAGTATGTGTGTGACAGATCTGTGTGTGTGTGTGAGATGTGTGTGTGCATGTGTGTGTGTAATCCTCTGGTTTATCCACTCTTCTAGAGCACCCTGTTGCCATTTGATCACAAATGACTCGTGAAACATAATCTGACATGCTCAGCTCTGACACACAAACTCTCTCTCACTTACACACACACACACACACACATCTGTAATGTGTAGGTATGAACACACACATGCACACACACATGTGTGTGTGTGTGTGTGTGTGCATGCTAGTACAGTAAAATGCAGTACTGTGCAGGCATTGTGTGTGTGTGTGTGTGTGTGTGTGTGTGTGAGCAAGTGTAGCATATGTGCATGAATGTATGTGTTTGTGCTTCACTTCTACCCTGAGCTAAGAGGACCTTTGACCTCAGAGTGGACAGCAGCTACGTGCTAAGTCTTCAACACTACATACACACACCCTCCCTCTCTCACACACACACAAACTCCCTCTCTCGCGCGCGCACAAACCCACTGCTTCAATCATATAGTCAAAGGTGAAAAGTCACACACACACACACACACACACACACACACACACACACAGCACTAGAGAATGAGGGGTGGATAGATAGTTTTATTTTTCTAGTTGGGTACTTAATTAGGTAGTTAGGTAGTTCATGTGTTAATTGATTAATTTGTTAGTTTATTAATTAGATACTTTGTCCCAGCTCACCTCCCCTTCTGCTCTCTTCCTCTGCCTAAAATCTCTGTATCCTTCTTTCCATCTCTCTCTCTCTCTCTCCTCTGTGTTTGTGTACACTTGTAACAAACTGAGATTTTCGACAGGCAAACACTAAACAGCCTCACTAAGCTTCAGTCACATCAATCTCCCCATGGCGTGTGTGTGTGTGTGTGTGTGTGTGTGTCTGTGAGAACTCACCCCTTACGGCATGAGCTAGGATCCAGGCAGCTGAGAGGCACACAGCGACGTGCAGGAGATTCATCCCGGCACACTTTACTTTTTCACTGACACACACACACAAAAATGCAATACATAAATGCTTTATCCATCTTTCGACTATTCATGAGTGATTTAATTTATTTTAATTTATTTCATGCTTGAAGATCATTCTTTTGTTTGTCCCACTAATTTAAGATACACACACACACAGACAATCTCTCTGTCCTTTGTCAGACTGACACTAGACATCACACAGGTAACACACACACACACACACACACACGCAGAAACTCATTCTGTCTCCCACGTATGATCTATGCCTGTGTCAATTTCAGAGGATTCACAGACAATACTTTTGCTTCTACAGTTTTGTTAATCACAGGACAAAAGACATTCTCACTGGGACAAAAAAATAATAAAATGGCCAACCCGGACACACACACGCGCACACACACACACATACACACACACACACACACACACACACACACACACACACACACACACACACACACACACACACACACACACACTCACTCACTCTCACACACACACACACACACACACACACACACACACACACTCACTCACACACACACTCACACACACAACTCACTATTACTTCACAGCAGTAAAACAAACTTGGCAGCATGAGCCTGGAGAGTTCTACAGAGTTCTATATTAACCCCAGTTTAACTGGTGGATGGAGTTGACAGTGTGAATAAGAAGTCGCCTGAAAGATTCAATAGCAGCTCGGACCTTCGCCTACAGGCCGCCACCAACACACTGTACAAGAGTTCCATAGCCTAATGCAGGCAAAGAATTAAGATGGTCTTTAAGGTTTGTTGATGATTGAGGAGTGAATTATCGGTTTGCTAATTCTGATTCAAGAATCTGACTATGTGTGTTGGAACAGGTCAAGCTAAAATATGTAAACTATGGAGCTCAACCTGATCTCCAGCACTTACCAGGGCTTCCACTGGCAGTGTTTATCCATATATGGACCACTCCGAAAACACACACTTCCTCATGATGAACACACTCCACAGATTCTCCAACCCAGCGGAGGTTTTCACATCGGCGATCCGACGGTCCGGTCCTCAGACCATTACAAAGCACGGGCGCAACAATAGAACGCGTTTGGTCGGCTGCGCCCCGTGCACGACTGCGACGGGGAAAATTAACGGCTTAGCTGATCGGTAATCACGGAGGGTCCTTCACTTCTGAACGCACAGAAAACGTGTTCGGACGGTGCGCGGTGTCTACCGGTGCTTTATCCGTGCGGCTTTGGGTTTCAAAGAAACTTTCCAGCCAGGTCCCGCGCTGAGAGTAACGGCTCGGTGGAATCCACACTGCAATCCTACGCACTTGGGAAAGTCAAGATACAGTAGAAGCGGCCAGCCCCCTGTACCCCCTCCCCTCTCTCTCCTCGTTTGCTTCTACCCGAGCTGCGGCCACAGACCCGTCGCCCCCCCCCCAACACACACACACACACACACAGACTCTTTCTCTCTCTCTCACACACACAGACTCTTTCTCTCTCTCTCTCTCTCTCTCTCTCCCTCACACACACACACACACACACACACACACGTACCTCTTCAAAATAAGAGCCACACGCGAAACTTGCTTGAAAGTTTTGCTATAATTGGATTCTAAGTCGGAGTAGGTCCGTTCTATTATGTCGGTAAAAGCTGCGGTTGGTGGTCATGAGTCCGTCCATCGCCTGCGATCCTGCACGGGGACTCATGACGGTCACTCCCTGCCTAGTACATTATCAGCGGACTCCCGACCACTCTGCTCAAGTTCAGCACCTTAATGCCGGTCTATTCGGCCGAATGAGTGCAGAATTTCTGTCTAATAAGAAGACCTGATAGTGTGTAGCCGACCCTACACTGCGGCACTGGGCTAAAATCTTTGAGATCATATTAGACCGCCAAAGACGTGTGTTGCACTGTCAAAACCGTCCGTCTCCAGCCCATCCCACGTCCTCTTAGACGGCAACTACACGGCCGGACAACTCGATGGTCAGCAGCCCTAGTTTCAATGAAGGATGCTTGTGGTCAGGCCTGGCCGAGGGTGGGCAGATCTGGATTAAGGGGACAAAGTGACTGGCATGTAGGCTACATCTAATGTTCACCGGACTTGTTTAGAGCGATTATGTTTGCAGTGATCCACAGGCTGTAAAGATTCTCATTCATCCAGATCATAGTAATCAGAATGGCGAAGTTTTAGGCAACTGGACTTGTCGTAAAAGTGTCCAAAAATTAGGACCAGTGATCCAGGAGTCTGTCTGGTTGGTGCGCGGGCGGTCACTCTTCCCACCACATACCAGCGCGCCCCCGCAGCACGTGCTTATTTAACCCGCTTTCGACCGGCGGTCCGGCACTAATGACAGCGTTAATCTGTGGCGCCCCCTACTGCCGATGTGCAGAAATATGGGTTTTGGGTTCCTATAGTCACACTCACACACATATCAACATCTGTAAATGCAGTCACACACACACACTAACATCTGTAAATAGTCACACACACACCAACATCTGTAAATGCACACTCACACACATTAACATCTGTAGTCACACACACACACACACTAACATCTGTAAATGCACACTCACACACACACATTAACATCTGTAAATAGACACACACACACTAACATCTGTAAATGCACACACACATTAACATCTGTAAATGCACACTCTCTCACACACACACATTAACATCTGTAAATGCACACACACACACACACATTAACATCTGTAAATGCACACTCACACACACATTAACATCTGTAGTCACACACACACACACATTAACATCTGTAAATAGTCACACACACACACACATTAACATCTGTAAATGCACACTCACACACACATTAACATCTGTAGTCACACACACACACACACACATTAACATCTGTAAATGCACACTCACACACACATTAACATCTGTAAATGTGCACACACACACACACTAACATCTGTAAATGCAGTCACACACACACATTAACATCTGTAGTCACACACACACACATTAACATCTGTAGTCACACACACACACTAACATCTGTAAATGCAGTCACACACACACACATTAACATCTGTAAATAGTGACACACACATTAATATCTGTAAATGCGCGCACACATCAGTAGTCACACACACACTAACATCTGTAAATGCACAGAGGGTGCACATCATATTTCTTGATTTACACACATTTTGCTACACAGATACAAAATGTCTTTAATGAAACAAATTTAACTACACACCAAAGACATCTAAATTCTCCACCATGACACACACACACACACACACACAGACATGCAGTAAGACAGACAGATACTGACACAATAACAGGCACACATACCCATGCAATAAGACACATACTAGTTTCATGGAAAGAGAATTGTGTTTTATTGAATCTATTTACAGACATAAAAACTAAATCATTTGGGAATTCCAAAGGTCTCTGATGGAGCTCTTCAGCCCACTGATCCAGCATGTCCACAACACACAGACGACACCAGGGACCTCAGTCAGCACACACCCACTCACACCCACTTTCAAACACACACACAGATCTCTGCAGAGGAAGAGACCTGTTAGGGAGTGTGTACCTTGACCAAGTGTGTGTGTGTTCATCAAGACCAAGTGTGTGTGTTTGTGTATGTGTGAGAGAATCTACCAGTGTAAGTTGCAGACATATGTTCATGTTAGGGTTGCCCTGGTGTGTGTGTCTGTGTGTATGAGAGGTGTGAGTGTTAAGCAAGTGTCAGGTGTCAGGGAGTTAAAGAGGAAGTCTACCTGTGGCTGCTGAGTGCTGTTGGTTGGTATAAGAAGGACTACATTCTGTACGATGTAGAACCAAATGTGTGCTGGCAGCTGAAGCTGTGATGGGGTTCTTTGTCCTCGTCAGTTAGCATTGGCTGCCGTTTCGCTAGCTGGTCTACATGGCACCAAATTTTGTTGTTCTCCCACATACCCTAGAGTCCTCGGCAATGTCAAACAGGGTTGATTCACTCCAGATGACAACGCATTTCTACCATGACATCACGCTAACCACACCCCCCACCAAATCTGAATGCAAGCCACCGCACACGACCAGCAGCACCAGCCTGCTAACTTCCGCTAACCAGCTAGTTCATCGGTTAGCACCACCGCTACGCTGTGCAGCACTGGCTAATCACCCAAAGCCAGTTCTGAGAGATGTCTCCCTGCCGGTCGTCCCCAAACTCAGAGTAGCTGTAGCGGTCGTAAAAACTCATTATTCACATTCACTATGTGGCTCCTTCCCTCTCAGGCCCTTACTCTTACTGACATATTAATTGTTATCTAGCTATTTACCAGCTATTAATTGGGATATTAATTGCTTGTTAGCGTCAGTGAAATTGCAATAATCCCTGGAGAGACGGATGCTAGAGCAGTGAACAGCACAACACAACTGCTACCAAAGTGGCAACATCATAATGGAAAGGGCTTGGCTGGACAATGTCATGGCAGAAATGTGTTGTTAAAAAAAACAAAAACAAAAAAACGTCCAGATAACCCCTTTTACGAGGGGCAGGATGAGTTAAGAGTTCTAGAGGAGAGGTTGTATGTTCTAGAGGAGTTCTGGGTGCTAGAGGGGGAGGGAGGGGTTCCTCAGATCTGGAGTGTGTTATGTTATGTGGTTAAACAGAATACAGCCTGAGGTAGGTTCAGAGAGCTCATATTTATTGAATGTTCATTTCTGCTGCTTAACGTATAGAATGTCTGACTTGTGTATACATTATTCTGTCTGTAGGTTCTCATCAATAAAGCATATTTGAACTGTAAAAGCTTGATTTCCATCCATCCAAAGTGGTGGGGAGGACTGAGCCCAACTGCCAAGCCAAAGGCAAACATCATCTGAGAGAATAAATATAGAAACGTCTGGGGGTAAATAACCATCTGGGGGGGTAAATATCTGAGCTCACTGACCCGCGGCACATTGATCATCATGTGTGAAAGCAGGAGGAGGAGCAGGAGGAGGAGCAGGAGGAGGAGTCTCTCCGACTGGACCCAATGGCTGTGCTAATAAAGAAACAGCATGTGCAGGGTTATCTGGGGTTATCTGGCCGGGCGGAGCACCAAAACTAGAAGGCCCTCTCTGGTGTTGGTGGTCAGGTTTGTCCCTCCTTAGCTCCTGTAGAAGCACGGTGGACTCAGGAAGAGAGTGCTACCTGCACAGACATGAGGAGCTCACTGGAATCGCAGAAAATCAGACTGGAGATTCCGGAACACACCGATGATGTCACAATGATGTCATCATCCATTTCTGACCACATCCATCAGACTTCACCTTTACACTCACCTTCACCCTCCTCAGCTTCATGATGACTCACACACACACACACACACACACACATACCACAGTCACACACACACTCCCACTTGCACTCCCCTCCCTCCTTCTCTCTTTTGCAAATTTGCTTCCATAGAGTAGTCAGTGACAATCTCAGAAGAGGCTCCTTGTGCCCCCCAGGGGTCAAGGTTGAAGGTTCAGAGGTCAGCAATATATTAGGTTTTGTTAGAGGGTTTGTTACATTCATTTATGTTCCCAGGATGGAGCCCTGAGGAATCTCCAGCCCAAACCAGCACACACGCACATACACACGCACATACACACACACACACGCACATACACACACACACGCACGCACGCGCACACACGCACATGCACACACACGTACACACAACAGCTAAACCAGGCTGGGACTGGTTGCTAATGGAGGAGTTGAGTCCCTTGAGTCAAACAATGTTAGTGTGGAAAATCCCTTGTGTCCAGCGCACAAGTACACACACACACACACACACACACACACACCACA
>JAIFZK010000068.1:6760000-6777500 GCA_027481765.1 Tenualosa thibaudeaui | reverse complement strand
TAAACACAAATACAATGCAAACGTGGATTTATAAATGAGTGCCGGCCATCATTCAAGTGTTAGCTAGCTGTCTAGTTCTGCAAACAGACTGGAGCGCAGTGCGAGGGCAGCATAGTGTGTACATCACTAAAACCAAACAAGGCAAGTCCGACATTTGGAAACATGAAGTTTCAAAACAAATGCAAAAAATGAAATAGACGCCTATTCACAGTGCAGGGAGAGAAATGAAACAAATAACCCAATCCCAATTAATCGCATAAATGGCGTGTTTCTCTTGCAGTACGGAAAAAGACACAAAGTTTCGCGGATTGCTGGCAGGAGTGGACATACACATGGCGGGATTGGGCGGACACGTTGCAGGCGGTAATGGTCGGAAATTCAGCAGGGGCGGGATGAAAAAAACAGTCCCACGCAGTTCTCTAGCTGTGCACAGCACCATGAGTGAAGCACCTCATTCGTTTGACAACACTTCATAAACACTCTGAGATCATGTCTGAAAGCAGCTGTGTTACCTGGGTACACACACACACACACGTTACCTGGGAGTGTATGCACTGGACAGACTGCATGTGGTGACACATACATACACACACACACACACACACACGTTACCTGGGAGTGTATGCACTGGACAGACTGCATGTGGGGACACATACATACATACATACACACACACACACACACACGTTACCTGGGAGTGTATGCACTGGACAGACTGCATGTGGGGACACATACATACATACATACACACACACACACACACACACGTTACCTGGGAGTGTATGCACTGGACAGACTGCATGTGGGGACACATACATACATACATACACACACACACACACACGTTACCTGGGAGTGTATGCACTGGACAGACTGCATGTGGTGACACACACACTCTCACAGTCACTGCTGGACACTGAACTGAGGGGAGAGTCCTGAAGCCTGATGGGAACACACACACACACACACACACACATATACACATATTAACACCACACGCACACACACACACACACAGTAGCATACACACACACACACACAGTAGCACACACACACAGTAGCATACACACACAGTAACAAACACACACACACAGTAGCATACACACACACACACACACATACACACACACAGTAACAAACACACACACACACACACGTACCTGTTGCTTCTTTTGATGTCCCTGGGCAGCTCCTCTGGTGTACTCTCCTGACTCCTTCCCCTAGTGACCTTTGACCCTGAGGCTAACCCCGAAGCTGCGTCTGACCCCGGTTCTTCAAACGCGGCAGCTGTGCCCAAACCCTCCTCACCAACGAGTGTGTGCACTGGGGCCTCTGCGCTGCTGCGTGTGTGTGCTGATTCTTTTTCACTAGTGTGTGTGTGAGCACACTGGCCCTCGCTGGGGTGAGTGTATGGGGACTCATCTGTGCTCGTGTGTGTGTGTGGTGTGTGTGTGTGTGTGACACTGCGCGGGGAAGGCGGAGTCAGCTGGACTTCTTTCCTCCCTCCTGAACGCCTCTTGTCCAGGCTGAGTGACAAGCCCAGGGTTGCCATGGCAGCCGTTTCCAAGCTGACGTCGTCATGGGCATCATGACAACCAGCACAGCAAACACAGGAGTGCAGCAGGCCCACCCCCCCACCACAGGACTCCGCCTCTCCGGGGCGGGGCAGCAGCAGTGTGTGCTCTGATTGGCTGACGGGGTTGAAGATGACGGTGGCTGACAGCTTCATGCCGCCTGTTCTGTTGGCGATGACCTCAGCAGTCTCCGCCCCTCTGTCCGCCCACACACTGCTAGACACCTCCTCTGATGGGCGGGGCCTGGACCAACCGTTGCAGAGGGTGGCTGGGCCAGGAGTGTGATTGGGGGAGGGCCGAGAGGCGGGGCCAACCCGGAGCTCATTCTCATTGGTGATGGTGGCTGTAGCCCCTCCCCCCTCCAGGTCGTCCATGAAGAAGACCCGCTCGTCCTCCTGCGTGTGTGTGTGTGTGTGTGTGTGCAGGGGGGAGGGGTTTGTGCTAGAGGCCGTGCTGGACGGCTGGCTGCTGGAATGGGCGGGGCTCTGGCCCTGGCTGGGCGGGGACAGCAGTGATGTCATGTGGTCACCTAGGCGATGGACTAACATGCTGAGCTGCTCGTACTCCTCCTCATCGTACTGCATGGAGCATGCAAGCTCCGCCTCCACTTCCTGTACAAGACCCGCCTCTTCCTGCTCAAGACCTGCCTCTTCCTCCCTCTGCTGCCCCAGCAGGGCCACACCCACCTCATCCCATTGGCTGACCTCCTCCGCAGGGGCAGGGGTGGAGGTGGGGGAGGTGTGGGGGGGTCTGGGGGGGTTGGGGCCACAGGGAAGCACACACTCTCCATCAGCGGAGATACACAGACTCCTCTCCAACGTCTGCAGCTCCCTCTCCGACAGCGTCTGGAGCAGGTCCCTACACACACACACACACACACACACAGTGTGTGTCTCAGTATACACCGTAATGCTACAAAATGGGAAATTATCAGAGTTCTGTGGTCACTTGGGAGTGAAGCTAAGAGTCTCAAAGGACTGAAGTAAACGAACTAAACAGACATCAGCACATCAGCAGCAAGGGCATGAGGACGGGAAGTGGCTAATGCTAACGCTAACGCTAGGGGAGGTGCTGGAATGTTCCTTTAGTGATGCAACCTACTAATGATGGAATCTCTTGATGTAATCCATGACAGGGTGTGTGTGTGTGTGTGTGTGTGTGTGTGTGTGTGTGTGCGCACACTAGAGTGTATGGTGTGTGTGAGTTTGAGTGTATGCGTGTGTGATGGCGGTGCAGGTGGTAGAGGTGCTTGAACCCCAGACTGCTCCTGGTGTCTGAGTGTGTGTGTGTGTGTGTGTGTGTGAATGGGTGAATATGAGGCATCCACTGTTAAGAACTTTGAGTGCTCGTATATAAATGCACACGTGTGTGTGTGCGCGCTCATACATGGGTCTATTGGTGTGTGTGTGTGTTTGAGTGCATGCATGTGCCAAACCACACACCTGATTTTCTTGAGTAAAGTGTGGAAGGGTCTGAAGGTGTGTGTGTGTGTGTGAATGTGTGTGTAAACACCTGATTTTCTTGAGTAAAGTGTGGAAGGGTCTGAAGGTGTGTGTGTGTGTGTGAATGTGTGTGTAAACACCTGATTTTCTTGAGTAAAGTGCGGAAGGGTCTGAAGAGTTCCGACATGTCCTCTGCCTTCCTCTCCAGATTCAGAGGGCCATCAGCATAAACCACCAGACCACTGAGGGAGCAAAACGCACACACACATACACACACACACACACGTACACACACACAAAGCATGCGCACACACACACACACACACACACACAGGTGCACAGAAACACACATACACACAAACACACACAGGTGCACAGAAACACACATACACACACACACACACACAGGTGCACAGAAACACACATACACACACAGGTGCACAGAAACACACATACACACACACACACACATACACACACACACAGGTGCACAGAAACACACATACACACACACAGGTGCACACACACACACACACTCAAATTACAGCAACAGCACTAATGTGCTCCCACTGTGCCCCCTCCCCACTCTTGATCATCCACAAAGGTGTGTGTGTGTGTGTGCGTGTGTGTGTGTGTGTATGTGTGTGTATGTATGTGTGTGTGTGTGTGTGTGTCTGTGTGTGTGTGTATGTGTGTGTGTGTGTGTGTGTGTGTGTGTGTGTGTGTGTGTGTGTGTGTGTGTGTGTGTGTGTGTGTGTGTGTGTGTGTGTGTGTGTGTGTGTGTGTGTGTGTGTGTGTGTGTGTGTGTGTCTGTGTGTGTGTATGTGTGTGTCTGTGTGTGTGTGTCTGTGTGTCTGTGTGTGTCTCTTACCAGACAATGGCCAGTCTTGGGATTGTAAACATGAGGGCAGGTTCATAGTCATCTATCATATCCTGTGTGAGGTATCCTAGCTTCAGTGCCCTGCACACACACACACACACACACACACACACACACACACACACACACACACACACACACACACACACACACACACACACACACACACACACACACACACACACACACACACACACACACACACACACACACACACACACACACACACACACGCACACACACACACACGCATGGACAGATGGTAAAGATTTCAGATGTGTGTGTTTGTGTGTGTAATGCATGTGAATGTAATGTGTGTGCGTGTAATGCATGTGAAGCTAATGTGTGTGTTTGTGTGTGCGGTGCATGTGAATGTAATGTGTGTGTGTGTGTGTAATGCATGTGAATCTAATGTGTGTGTCCGTGAGCATCTCACCTCTCCACAGTCTCACAGAAGAGCACGATGACCTCTTGCTGGGTGTAGTACTCTTTAGGGGACTTCACTGGGACCATGGCTGAGACATAACTACACACACACACACACACACACACGAGAGAGAGCAGGAACACACACAGTGTTAAGGTCAGTCAGACCCATGGCACCTCAGGCCTTTTACGCATTTAATGCAGACACTGATGCATGAGTGTGTGTATAAGTGTGTGTGTGTGTACATAGTGAATTTCTGTGTGTATCGCAACACAAATTTAACTTAATCGCCCTTCATGAATGCACTGCAGTACACCAAGTGTGTGTGTGTGTGTGCGTGTGCGTGTATGTACCAGAGCTCAAACTCAGCGAAGAGGCTGTCGAAGTGTCGGAGCGCGTCCTTCATGCGTTGTGTGTATGCGTTGAGGTCGCGTAGCGCCTGGTCACGCGTCAGGTTCCGCACCTCCTCCAGACTCCGTGTCAGATCCTTGGCCAGCGGACGCATCGCCATGCTCTCAATCTCACGGTTCATGATGATAGAGCCTGCTGCCAGGCACTGCAGGAACAAGACATCACTAATCAATCAGGCACGATAGGGAACAAGACATCACTAGTCAATCAGGCACGATAGGGACAACTACAAGGATAAGACATCACTAGTCAATCAGGCACTACAGGGATAAGACATCACTAATCATCCCAAAAATCCCAAGGAAGATGAACTGCTGAATCTACATTGTATCAAGTTTCCTTTAGTTTGTTAATGTGTTCAGGTCTATTTTGATTTTAGTTTGTTAATGTGTTCAGATCTATTTTGTGAGTATTTTTGACCGGCACTACCACACATGACCATAAGAGGGCACACTGCTCTTTTCTGCTCCAGAGAAAGAGTCAGAGTGTGAGAGAGAGTGAGAGATGGAGAGAGAGATGAGGAGAGAAAGAGTGAGAGAGTGTGAGATGGAGAGAGAGATGAGGAGAGAGAGAGTGATCTCTACCTCTGCTCCAAACCACAGCTGTCCTGCCAGGTTGTCATGACGAATCTCTTCAGGGAATTTGACACAGAAGTCCCTGTTGGCCCGGTCGTCTGGGATACACTCCTCCATGATTTGGCTAATGATGTTCAATACGTTATCCTGCAACACACACACACACACACACACACACACACAAACAAGTTATTTGGGCTAGACTCCTCCATGATCTGGCCGATGCAGATATGCTTTATTGTTCAACACGTTATCCTACACAGACACACACACACACGCACGCACACACACACGCACCTTTCTCACTCACTCACTCTCACACACACACACACACACAAACACTCCTTTGTCTCTCTCTCTCTCTCACACACACACACACACACAACACAAATCTCTGCCATTCACTCACACATACGATCAATACCACATCACCTTTCAACACACACACACACACACACGCAGATATCCCTGCAGGTTGATAGTGCTGTGAGCCAAGACTAAATGAGAAATCTAGGACACCTTATCACCTTCTAAAAGCTAGATCATGACCTCATTAGTGTGTGTGTGTGTGTGTCTAACAATGATCAACATAGCTTGTGTGTGTTGTGACTGTCTGTTGAATAACGAGAGTGGACATGGGTCAGCTGTGTGTGTGTGTGTGTGTCTGTGCACATGTATATATTTATGTGTGTGTGTATGTTTTAACAACTGCAGTTAAGAATGGTTAGCTGTATATGTGTGTATATATATATGTGAGCCTGCATATGTGTGTGCGCCTGTGTGTGTGTATTTTTACATGGCGCGTGACTGCACATTTATATATATGTGTGTGTGTGTGTGTGTGCACATTTGTGTGTGTATGTGTGTCATTGGGTCAGAGAGTCCTGGGTGGAGTATCACATCTAACCTGCTTCTATTGTCATGGTAACCTGCCCTCCTGGAAAACAAGTAACTGAAAACAAAACCAACACCAGGTAGTGCGTGTGTGTGTGTGTGTGCATATGCGTATGGGTGCATGTGTATCTGTGTGTATGTGTATGTATGTGTGTATCCGTGTGAGTGTGTGTGTATGTATGAGTGTATTTGTGTGTGTGTGAGCATGGGTCTGTATGTGTGTGTGTGTGTGTTTATGTATGTGCGTGTGTGTGTGTGAGGATATGTGCTAGTAGTAAGTGTGCGTGTTGGGATCCAAATAAATGTGTGTGTGTGTGTGTGTGTGTGTGTGTGTGTGTGTGTTACCTGACAGGAGCGGAACTGGTTGACCAATAGCGTGCAGCGCTGCGGGTCCTTCCTGCCGTCCAGTCCGTCCAGCTCCATGGCGACCTGGTTGAGTTCCTCATCAGCGTAGTAGAACTGGGCCAACAGCTGGGGGTCTGTCCGCTGGAGGGGGGCATTCCAATTACACACACATTATACACACACACACACACACACATATATATATATATATATATATATATACACACACACACACACACTATATATATATATATATATATACAAACACATTAGACACACACACTATACACACACATTAGACACACACACTATACACACACATTAGACACACACATTATACACACACACACACATTATTCACACATGCATGCAAAATAGCTGGACTAGTTTTGGACTAGTTATATATGTGTGTGTGTGTGTGTGTGTGTGTGGGAGTTGAGGAGTGCCAAAGTCAGCAGGTTTGTGAAGAACTAGACTGCAGCACAAGATTCAGGGATTGAGAAGCCAGTTATCGACACTGACACACACACACACACACTCAGTTCAGAGGGTGACACAGACCTCCTAATCAGTGCAGAAAGGTACAAAAGTCCAGGGAGAGCTGCATGCGTGTGTGTGTGTGTGTGTGTGTATATATGTGTATATGTGTGTGTGTGTGTGTGTGTGTATGTGCGTGCATGTGATGTGGTTGCATTGATGGAAAAACGTCAGCATCGGTTAAAAATTCGAATGAACTCGAGATGTATCGCATCTAAAATATCTGCATTGATAAAAAACAAATAATATCTGTTATTATAACTCAAAAATGGTCTATTTCTGGTTTAAATTGTCTTTGCAGCTGACTGGCTAATTCAGCCCGACTGTCATCTCGTGCAAAGAGGCAGGGCCAAACAAACAGCAAGCTTTCTTTGAATCAGACAGGCGGCCAGCCAGAGAGTTGCAAGCCTGGTAGAAGCATGGAGGAAGAACCTGAAGTGATGCACTCACGGGTTGCTATAAGTCAAGCGTGTGGAAAAGTTTTGTTGTTTCCAGGCGTGGTGGAGAGCTGGAGTAATCAAATGCTACCTGGTGGGGTGTTCTGTTCTTTTCAAACTGGAAGCTTTTTGGTCTTTGTATGTTAGTCTGGGTTGGCTGGTTGGAACATGTATACATTCATTCATAACTGTGTGTGTGTTCATAAGCGTGTGAGTGTGTGCGTGCGTGCAAAAGTGTGTGTGTGAGTGTGCATGCATTCCTAAGTATGTGTGTGCGCACAAGTATGTATGTGTGTGTGTGTGTGTATAAGTGTGTGTGCGTGCGTGCGTGCATATGTGTGTGTGTGTGTGTGCACAAGTATGTGTGTGTGTGTGCGTGTGAGTGTGTGTGAGAGTGTGCCTCTATAACTATGTGTGTTTGTGTGTGTGTTCATAAGCGTGTGAGTGCGTGCGTGCGTGCAAAAGTGTGTGTGTGAGTGTGCATGCATTCCTAAGTGTGTGTGCGCACAAGTATGTATGTGTGTGTGTGTGTGTGTATGTGCGTGTATAAGTGTGTGCGTGCGTGCATGCATAAGTGTGTGTGTGTGCACAAGTATGTGTGTGTGTGCGTGTGAGTGTGTCTGAGAGTGTGCCTCTATAAGTATGTGTGTGTGTGTGTGTGTGTGAGTGCGTGCATAAGTGTGTGTTTGTGCTCTCGGACAGGGACATGGCACATGCTTGGCACATGAATACCTCGGACCCATAAGCAGCTTTATACACACACACACACACACACACACACACACACACACACACACACACACACACACACACACACACACACACACACACACACACACACACACACACACACACAGACACTGGACCAGCAGGAAATTATTATGCAACAATTAATCCTGTTATGTCAGCGGTATTGGGGGGGGGGGCAAGAATGAGAGACAATGTGTGCTTGTGTGGTTTGTGTGTGTGTGTTTGACAGGGAAAAAAAAGAATGAGAGACAATGTGTGTGTGTGTGCTACAAAAAAGAGAATGAGAGGCATTGTGTGTGTTTTTCTGTTTGTTTGAAAGATAAAGTGAGAGAAAACAAAAGTGTGTGTGTGTGTGCATGTGTTCACTTGGTAATTTATTGGAACCCCATTAGCTTGGCAAATGTACAAGAGTGTGTGTGTGTGTGTGTGTGTGTGTGGACAAGAATGCCTGTCAGTGATGCTAGTATACTTTGAGTATTTGAGAATGAACCTAGTGCCTTGTTCTGTACCAGCTGAAGTTTTCTGGAGGCGCTGAACCATAGAATATGACAATCCTCCACCTGACCCAGAACCAAGGGGCCAACAACATCACTTCCTGTGTGTGGAATGGGCGACACGTTCTAACTAAGAGTGCAACTCATTTTATTCACTATTTCATTGGATAGTCAACTCAAGTAGCTCTGTTACCTTTAGCTGTAGCTATTTTGCTAATGCTAAAAGCTAGAAGAAGAGAACTGGCTCATGCTTTATTAAGGAATGTTTGGAACCAATTCAAGTTTTTTTCTTTTGGAAGCAGTTTGTTTTGTTTCACACAGTCCTCAACTTCTTGTTCTTAACTTGATTTAACATCTCTCTCTGACCTGCTGCTGTCTGCAGACAGACTGCTGTGTCGTCTGCACACATTGTTATTTTTGCCGTCTGTGTACACTGTTACTGTTGTGTCATCTACATTGCTACTTTCATGTCGTCTGCGTATGTTGCTACTTTGTCAATCAAATACAACAGGAGGTGAACAGTGCAGTGCACACACACACACACACACACACACACACAGCTGTAGGCAGGCAAGAGGGAGGACACAGACAGACAGACAGACAGACAGACAGACAGACGCTTCAGCCGTTAGGAAGGCAAGAGGGAGGACAAACACATAGACAGACACACAGACTTGCTTTGAGGACCACAGAGAGCCTTTAACAAATATGGCCAACCACTGAAGTGGCTCTTTAATAATTCAGCACAGACATCTGATATGTCTTATGAGTCTCTTCCCTCCCAGCATCAAACTCACACACACACACACACCATCTGAAGAATCTATTCCCTCCCAACATCAAAAAAGACACACTTATACACACACACATATTGTCTTATGAACGTCTTCCCTCCCAACATCACCACACACATGCACACACTTTTAGACCAGCTGGCTACTCTCACAAGAAAGTCTCAGACCTGAACACACACACACACACACACACAGAATGGCCTCCCATTCATATCCTGACTGACTAATGGAACCCAGACCAAATTATACAGAGACAATGACAACGCCATGTCAACTCGACACCAAGGGCTGTCATTATCTGTGATTGCTTAGTCAGGTCTGAATGCATCTCCTGCAGCCAGACTGAGGGCTGTCATTATTGGTGATCGATTAGTCAGGTCTGACTCAGCACAGAACCAGTGCTTTTCTCTCTCTCTCTCTCTTTCTCTTTCTCTCTCTCCTCCTCCCCCCAAGCCTTGCTGCCCAGAGGCCGCCATAGGAGACCATAGGAGCTCAAAGGGTAAAGTCCTTCCCCAGGAGAGCTGGTGTGTGTGTGTGTGTGTGTTCCTCAGGAGGACCAGTTAATGAGTAAAGACCTCATCTACTTCTGAGCTGTCACCATATAACTCATCCAGCAAATCAACTATGGAGATCCAGCTCTTATACCATACCATACTATATGTATCATACCATACTATACCATACCATACTATACCATACCATATATAACCTACCATACTATTCCTAACCTACTATACCAAACCTACTGTACCTAACCCACCACATCTAACCTTCTGTACCTAAACTACCATACCTGACCACTGCTCCCTGTACCTAAACTACCATACCTGACCACTGCTCCCTGTACCTAAACTACCATACCTGACCACTGCTCCCTGTACCTAAACTACCATACCTGACCACTGCTCCCTGTACCTAAACTACCATACCTGACCACTGCTCCCTGTACCTAAACTACCATACCTGACCACTGCTCCCTGTACCTAAACTACCATACCTGACCACTGCTCCCTGTACCTAAACTACCATACCTGACCACTGCTCCCTGTAACTAAACTACCATACCTGACCACTGCTCCCTGTACCTAAACTACCATACCTGACCACTGCTTCCTGTACCTAAACTACCATACCTGACAAGCTCTCTGTGGAGCCCAGTACCTAACCTACCATACGTTAGCTAGCCACCTCTCTCTCTTGAGCCATACCTGCCCACTGTCCACCTGACCACTGCTCACCTGTAGCCTGGAGTACACTACTACCGCTAAGGAGTACACTGGAGTACACTACTACCACTAAGGCTGGGTTCAAAAAAATCTATTTAGCAAATCATAATGATTTTTGTACTGAAAATATAATATTGACTCATTATTTCGTTGATCAGTCTTTTGTCTACAGTATGTCTGCTTAATATATACTTGCTATTCACGACTACACATCAGAGACCAGTCATTTCAAACAGAGGCTGCTCTGCTGAGATCACTGTTAGGACTATCCATATGACATGTGGCACTGTTTTGTATTTTTTTTGTAAGTTTGGCTAATGAGTGGAGGCTTTAGTGTAAACCAGCATTTCTCAACCAGGGCTCCGGCAAATAATCATAGTGCTACGTTTTAGATCATGATAAGCTGCGGATAATTTTATTATGACCTGCATGGGCCTATTTCACAGCAGCCATTTTCCCAAGAAGTAAGATGGTGAGCACAGGTGTTTATTGGCTGACAGAAATAACACCTGTGCTCACCCTGCTACTTTTAGGAAAAATGGCTGCTGTGAAATAGGGCCAATTGCTTTCTTATTTGGTCAAGGACTCCTGGGAAGAAAAGGGCCTTTGAAAGAAGG
This sequence comes from Tenualosa thibaudeaui, assembly GCA_027481765.1. Classification (NCBI taxonomy): domain Eukaryota; kingdom Metazoa; phylum Chordata; class Actinopteri; order Clupeiformes; family Clupeidae; genus Tenualosa; species Tenualosa thibaudeaui. The sequence goes on along the minus strand of JAIFZK010000068.1, from coordinate 6,766,097 downwards.
AAGGGAAAGACACAGGGGAGGGTAACAGACAGAACCAGAGACACAAACATGCAGATCAGGACTTCATCTGTGGAAGGGCAACAAGGAGCTGTGCTGCTGTACTTCCAGATCTAGAGCTGCTCCACCTCTAGCTGCCAGATTGCTTTGCTATGATGTATGATGTCTCCAACAGTGGTGATGCTTTGAAATCACAGATTTACCAATTTCACTATTTTTTTATTCAGTTTTTTACATGCACACTCTCTTTCTTATACATCTCTCTCAAAACTGATCAGCCTTAAGATCTACATCCATCTTGATGATGTGCATCTTTTCAACTCATTTCTCCTTAGACTCCCCATTATCAAAAGTTCACGTATTATGAGTGAAGGCATGAGGGAAAATAATTCATCAGTAATATATAATGACCATTTGTGTAAAATATGACTGGCTGTTGTGTATATGAAACCTTGACAGACACAGTACTGCTAGACAGTATTATGATCAATAGGGTGTGTGTGTACAAACAGATGGCCTTGCAGGCCTATCTGGTTTTAAAAAAAAGGTCCAGGGCTTTTTCGCTGATTGGGCCAATGCAAGATGCTGTTTCAGTTGGAGTTGCAGCGTTATTAGGCTAAATGACCAACTATTCCCAAGTTTGCATAAGTTATTAGGCTAAATGACCAACATTTCCCAAGTCTGCTTAAGTTTGCTGCTGTGTCTGTTATTCTCCAACCTCTGACTCATCTGCTCTGTCTTTCTCACTGCCTGAGAAACGTAATCAGCTGCACCTGTAGGTTTATGTAATTATTTATCAGTCTTAAAGGGGTCGTGTCACCTTAAACACAAGTAGGCTGTGATACATGAATATTATTTACTGATTTAGTTTGTTACTGCCATGTATGAAAGGTTGGGAAACACTGATGTAAACATACTGGCTATGAAATAGTGCTCCACTTACCTCCATTTCATAACCTGGTTTGGAAACTAAAATGGTTTTAGAATCAATATTGGATCAGACTGTATCGTGACCCTGAGAATCGGAATCAAATTGATCCAGAAAATCTACATCAATACCCAGTCCTACTAACCACCACTAACCTGTAGCCCAATACACTACATAACCACTGCTAACCTGTAGCTCCATACACTACGTAACCACTGCTAACCTGTAGCTCCATACACTACATAACCACTGCTAACCTGTAGCCCCACATCCAACCTAACCACTGCTCACCTTTGGCCCCGTACACTACATAACCACTGCTAACCTGTAGCCCCATACGCTATCTAACCACCTCTCACCTGTAGCCCCATACACTAGCTAACCACCGCTAACCTATAGCCCCATAAACTACATAACCACCGCTAACCTGTAGCCCAGTCCACTACATAACCACTGCTAACCTGTAGCCCCATAAACTACATAACCACCGCTAACCTGTAGCCCAAAACACTACATAACCACTGCTAACCTGTAGCCCCATAAACTACCTAACCACTGCTAACCTGTAGCCCCATACGCTACCTAACCACTGCTAACCCATGACCCTTTATGCTACCCAACCACTTCTCACCTGTAGCTCCATACGCTACCTAACCACCGCTAGCTAAATGAAATGTAGTGTTACATTTCAAATCTGGTCTGTTGGGTAGTCTAGAACAGCAGCAGTCCAGTAAGCGAGCACTGGACAGGCCAAGTAGCCTTCTGTCAATACGAGTACGGTGTCCTACAGTAAGCCAGCACTGGACAGTCCCTGTAGCCTACTGTCATTACGAGTACAGTGTGCTACGCAGACACATACACATATTCACATACACACGGGCAGACACACAGGAATACTACTGTTAGTACGAGTACGGTAGCACTGTACTTCACAGTACAGACCCAGGGTCCAGCTCCGTCAGTTACCACAGCACACTCACTGCTGTGTGTGTGTGTGTGTGTGTGTGTGTGTGGAGAACTCTTGGCCCTGTGCGCTCCGCTCATGCATCGCGCACACACGCGCGTCAAAGGAGTGGTTCCCTATTCACCTTCCATGGACTACGTGAAGCGTTGCTGAATTGTATTTTCGGATTGCCTCCGTTGAAGCGGTGAAAACTTATCTACTCTTGCCGCATGACGAGCAAGCGGCAGCCTATTAAATTGCGTGGCACAGACAGCAGTCAGTCAATCAAATCAAAGCGTCAAAGGTGCTCTACAGTGACTGGCTTTTGACAAGCGTAGGAAAATCCACTGGCATGCGTTAACTCCTGTGCCCCGACTGAGCCTTCCGTCAAACAGCACTGGCCTGTTCAAACAAAACAAGGAAGGGTTTCCACACTCGCACGGTGATGTGGCTCGCATTCCATGGCTACCTGCCTTCTCCCGGCTCTCCTGCTGCCTGGCCGCCTTATCGTTAACGTTAACGTTACTTCACTCAACTCACTCACTGGTAACGTTACAGAGAATCAGGGTAAGCCTGGCACAACACATTAGTAGCATGCCAAAGAATCACCATAGCTCTGTGGCAGTTCATGACAGAAAGTTAATGTTACGTTGACGGTGTGTGTGTGTGTGTGTGTGTGTGTGTGTGTCACCTGAGCGAGTAGTCTGAGCACCCCAAAAATCATCATGAAAATTGTGGTGTAGAGATCCATTTTGGCTGACATTACTGCGAGGCAAAAACTCTCAAACATAACATAGGTGTCATGCAACAAGCAGTGCTAAAAAGATCAGCCAGCAATCCCACGGGTTGGCAGGCACACTACACAACTAGCTATCGCAGTTAGCGCTAGCCACCTAGCCTACATTCCAACACGGAACACCGAGGCGAGTTATCCCAGATGGACCCAAGGCTGTCGCCCGTGAGATAACATTAACGTTAACGTTAGCAGCGGTTAATTTAGGCGCTCCCACTATACTATCCCCATCTTTTAAAAGGAGACATTTATTGTAACTTACCTTTGGCTTGTACAGCCACTTTCGGAAGCGATTCATCCTTAGCTTTCAAGCCACCTTCCCCCGCCTTTGTCAGAGCCTTCCCGAGTGTTACCTGAAAAAGCCCAGCGCTACCTGGAAAAATAAGCTAATTTTGTTAGCTACTCGCTATCCTTTGCGCTGACTGAATGTACGAGATTACAATCCGTAAGTGTGCGGCCCAGTATCTCGATAGGGCAGCCGTATATCACTCTTGTTGGTGTGACTAGCATTGGGACGGCGCGGAGCTCGGTTCACTCGCAGCGACTGTACATTGTTGTCTACAGTAGGCAGGCAGCGGACGGCACAGGACGGGATCGGTTGGCTTGCTGCTGCTGCTGACAGTCACGTTGACACAACAACGCCACCCACTTTCCCCACGCATACGTCATTCCCTTGCAATGGGAGCGTTACACAGTCTCGGGAACTTCTCTTATAATAATAATAATAATAATAATAATAATAATAATAATAACAATGCGTATTATTTTGAAAATACACAAGTATGTTTTAAAAACACTAATAGGGGATTTAGGTTGATTAAATGGCTCCAAAATGGTCATGTCTGGCTCATTGGTCTGGCGACGAGAGAAAAATACTTGGATGAGACTATCAAGAAGAAACAGTTACTACAGGCTTCTCTAATTCGAGACTCATGATTTTAGTTCCACTCTGTTCATGTATAGCCTAAGAGAAAAGATTAGTAAAAATCAGAAGGGAGAGAAATGACTCGTAAGTAATAGCATAGAGGGCTAGGCTTGTGCTGCATAAGAAATCGGAGACAGTCAATAAATGAGTCCTATATACCCTACAGCTCATAATATGAAGTTCTGTGTATTTCTAAAGCTCATTAACTGCTCCAAAGCTCTCGCGCCGATATGTTTACAGTCGCTTGGCAACGAATGGGGGCCCAACCAGGAAGTATACCAGTAAGATCCCGTCTGTAGGACAGGAGCAACACGGATCCGCATTCATGCTTTAATTACTTATTGACATATGCGCAAGTTGAACTGGGAATGAATTCATCAACCAGTCGATATTAGAAGATGACAAACTATAAAGACCTTCTGAAAGACGCCACCACACTCCTCGACACATTTCATCCAAACGAGCAGTGCGTAGAGATCTTCACGGAAGATGCCTCAAAAATTCTCGAGGTAGGCCTCAAGTTTACATTTTAAGTAGGCCTCACTATCTCTTCACATGCAATAATGCAGACTATATGTAATGGCAATGTTTCATTTACCTAGAAAAAGTATAACACAGGGGATAAGAATTTTCTCCTGGGTTTGGTGTCAGGATGCATTGAACAGAAGAAGGTTCTGGATGTTGTGGTTAATACTTTCTACGATCATCATGGGAAACTTGTGCTGAAAGCTGACTATAACACGTTTTCTGGTAATTTATTATACTTTTAATTATCAGTAATCTCTGATTATAAAAGGAAGCAAATATACAAGTAAACTAAAATAAAATTTATTTTGGTTACTGACGACAACATTAAAATTTCCAGTTATTTGCTACATTGCTGTTTTTCTGCTGGATGATATTGGGTTGCAAAGCTTCAGCAAGATCATTAAGTCACAAGACCTCTCAAAGATGCACAAAGTAAGCACAAATCTTTAAACAATTCACCAGTTTACACTGTTTGTTTTTGAAATTATCTTAATGTGAACTAGTCCTCATGAAATGGTGGACTGTTAATGTGAATGAATTCTTTTTTTCTTCTGTATCACATGATATGTTCACATGACATACTTCAATATTGCTGTTGTTGATATGGCCAAAACTGATGTTATGTTGAATATGGGCACAAGTTCGAATCCCTCATAACCAAGGGACTTGAGGGGTGTTTTTCTGGTCTTATTTGATATTATTTTGTACTATTTGGCTGCTCATGCTGTGGTAGTAAACTGTAGCCCAGGCCAGAGCTCTTCTCTGGTGGTGATGAGTTTCCTGTTGCATCCTTGTTGCCTCTCTGTTTTTAGTTCCTGAGTTTCCTCTTCAGCATCCACAACCTGACCACCTGGATCCAGAGTGCGTGGAGTCAAATCTACGACACTGTTTATGTGGAGCACAACTGGATTGGTCCTCTGCTCAGGTGTTGCTCTTCTACAGATTGGCTGCATTTTATCATCAATTCAATTCAATTCAGTTTTATTTCTACAGTGCCTTTTACAATAGTATTGTCTCGTGGCGCTTCACAGAAGGAGCACCCAAGAGCAACAGGGGCAGGAAAAACTCCCTTATGTTCAGTTAATCTAGGAAGAAACCTTGGGCAGATCCATGACTCAAGGGGCTGACCCAACTGCCAGGGGTCATGCAGAAAAATTACAATCAGTAGTAACCATGATAGACTACTGCCTATGGTTTTAGCTAAGGTTCATAATAGTTCATAATAGAGTATTATCCCACTTTACATTATATGGTAGTCAGTCTATAGGTGTTTATCAGGAATTATGGCTGGACAATGTAGCAGCGGCCAGGCATAGTGTCAAACTCAAAGGAGTGAGATGGGTCATGGGGGTAACAGTAAGGGTCCATTTGACAGTGCCATTGTGAGGGGGGGTCAATCACAAAGCCTCAAGGAAGGGGAGACGGGCCTAGCATGGGCGTCCAGGAAGGGCCTCTATGATGGAGAATCGGCCTCCCGTAGTGTTGGTTGTAGTCCACTCAGGAGGGGAGGGTGAGAGGAGTCTGCCGGAATGAGGCAGGGATGACACTCAGCAGAGATAATTGTGGACAGAGGAAGAAAGTGAATTAGGCCAGGCTCACACATCAGAGAGCAAATGTGTAATTTGGGCATATATATATGTATATATATATATATATATATATATATATATATATATATAAATATTGAGAGAGAGAGAGGGTAAGAAAGAGAGAGAGTTGTACAGCACGACACATGAAGGTTTGGGATCTTAGGGTTCTAGGAGGGTGGTAAGGGATAAGTAAGTCTCAAAGTTTCATTCCCAAATTTCTTCCCACATGTACTGAGGGAGACACCTCTTTTTCAAGACTACAGCTCCCAGGATTCTTCAGTAGCTGTTGGGAAATAACTTCATGATGAGACACTGTAGCAAAGATGGCAGATAGGCAGAGCAAGATACTTCATGAGCTACTTCCTGGAACCACAATTACCTTAGGGGGGGCACT
>JAIFZK010000068.1:6747500-6752500 GCA_027481765.1 Tenualosa thibaudeaui | reverse complement strand
TTATGTGCGTTAGAGTGTGTTTGTAGATGTGCGTTAGAGTGTGTTTGTAGATGTGCGTTAGAGTGTGATTGTAGATGTGCGTTAGAGTGTGTTTGTAGATGTGCGTTTTAATTTTAATTCATTATGTACATCCAGACACCCTATAAAGTAAATAAAACTTTAAAGGAGAAATCCACAGCCCTGGTGTTCAAGGTCACAAGTGCCGTTGGTAGGGAAAAGAAAAAGAAAATTGACACAACATCAAGCGAATAGTGAACCGGTGGCAAACACTAACTGAATGGGGCAAAGACACTCATTTCACTTTCATCTTCCTGCCCCATGCCGGTTTACTGTTCGGTCGATGCTCTTGTTCTTTTTTCTCCAGACAGCACTTGGTGACCTTAAACAACAGAGCTATGAATTGATTCACCACAGGTTTCACTTTAAAGCACAGTTCCATATCAGTGCTCTGTTGAATGTTAACTACTGATCTTCTCCAAGCATGTGACTGTAACCATGGTGACCTATTGTGCTGGACGGCAAAAAGCAATAGAACTACATGGCGGTGACGTGTAAATTAATTTATTGCCACGTTGATTCTGGTAGTGATATGAAAGCATCAATGATGTTGTAAAAGTAATTCGGTCATAGTCAGAAGTGCAGAAGTTCTGCATAAGAACTAGTGATAATGACATTTGAGTCTATAGCAACCAGGGTTGCTACGCTTGAAAACAGGTGTTAGGCTAACCCTGTAAAAACAATGTTTAAAATATGACTAAACTCAAAGAAAATGAACTGATGATGAATATTTACATGAAAGCTCAAGTTTACTCCAAATAGTAAAACAAGACACAACAGGGCAGAACTGAGGTTAAATCAGCCGGAAATCAGCCAACTGCTGGACCTGTCCTTCTGAAACTCATTCATTCGATTGCATTCAATCCAAGGCCTAATTTGCTGCGATGCGAAATAAAAATGTCACATGCAGATCATTAGTAACAGCTAAAGTGAAGAAAAACAGGCTTTGCAATGATAAAATGAGATGAATTCAAGCTAACTAGCTGCAGTTATCAATAAAATTTGAATCCAAGCTACCTAGCCGCCGTTATCCCTGTTAACACTTCCAGCTACCTAGCCACTGTTACCACCGGTATCAATCCAAGCTAACTAGCCACTGTTACCACCGGTATCAATCCAAACTAACTAGCCACTGTTACCACCGGTATCAATCCAAGCTAACTAGCCACTGTTACCACCGGTATCAATCCAAACTAACTAGCCACTGTTACCACTGGTATCAATCCAAGCTAACTAGCCACTGTTACCACCGGTATCAATCCAAACTAACTAGCCACTGTTACCACCGGTATCAATCCAAGCTAACTAGCCACTGTTACCACCGGTATCAATCCAAACTAACTAGCCACTGTTACCACCAGTATCAATCCAAGCTAACTAGCCACTGTTACCACCGGTATCAATCCAAGCTAACTAGCCACTGTTACCACCAGTATCAATCCAAACTAACTAGCCACTGTTACCACCAGTATCAATCCAAGCTAACTAGCTGCCATTATCAAAAAATTAGATGAATCCAAGCTAACTAGCCACCGTTATCACTGGTATCAACTCAAGCTAACTAGCTGCTATCCTCGTTATGAATCTAAGCTAACTAGCCGCCATTATTACAGTCATCAATCTAAGCTTACTCCTCATGTAAATACTCATACTCCTCACTTCTATGAACACTCATGTAAACATAAAGCATGAGCAGTGCTGTAGTCTAGTGTGCTGTAGTGGGTATAGACTTACTGTCTGCCACAGCTACTGCTTGTACAGAGTTGTCAGGATTGCAGCCTCTGTTTTACTGGAAATACGCAAACCAAAGAACTTGGGAAGTGGTTGTTCTGGGTGTGTGTGTGTGTGTGTGTGTGTGTCCAGTTGTACGTTATATGTAGACTACAGCTCTGGGTGTGTGTGTGTGTCCAGTTGTACGTTATACGTAGACTACAGCTCTGGGTGTGTGTGTGTGTGTGTGTGTGTGTGTGTGTGTGTCCAGTTGTACACTATACATAGACTACAGCTCTGTGTGTGTGTGTGTGTGTGTGTGTGTGTGTGTGTGTGTGTGTATGTGTGTGTGTGTACATTATAGGTAGACTACAGCTCTGGGTGTGTGTATGTGTGTGTGTGTGTCCAGTTGTACGTTATACGTAGACTACAGCTCTGGGTGTGTGTGTGTGTGTGTGTGTGTGTGTGTGTCCAGTTGTACGTTATACGTAGACTATAGCTCTGGGTGTGTGTGTGTGTGTGTGTGTGTCCAGTTGTACGTTATACGTAGACTACAGCTCTGTGTGTGTGTGTGTGTGTGTGTGTGTGTGTGTGTGTGTGTGTGTGTGTGTCCAGTTGTACGTTATACGTAGACTACAGCTCTGGGTGTGTGTATGTGTGTGTGTGTGTGTCCAGTTGTACGTTATATGTAGACTACAGCTCTGGGTGTGTGTGTGTGTGTGTGTGTGTGTGTGTGTGTCCAGTTAAATGTTACACGTAGACTACAGTCCTGGGTGTGTGTGTGTGTGTGAGTGTGTGTCCAGTTAAATGTTACACGTAGACTACAGTCCTGGGTGTGTGTGTGTGTGTCCAGTTGTACGCTATACATAGACTACAGCCCTGGGTGTGTGTGTGTGTGTGTGTCCAGTTGTACGTTATACGTAGACTACAGCCCTGGGGGTGTGTGTGTGTGTGTGTGTGTATGTGTGTGCCCAGTTGTACGTTATACGTAGACTACAGCCCTGGGGGTGTGTGTGTGTGTGTGTCCAGTTGTACGTTATACGTAGACTACAGCCCTGGGGGTGTGTGTGTGTGTGTGTGTGTATGTGTGTGTCCAGTTGTACGTTATACGTAGACTACAGCCCTGGGTTTGTGTATATGTGTGTGTGTGTGTGTGTCCAGTTGTACGCTAAACATAGACTACAGCCCTGGGTGTGTGTGTGTGTGGGTGTGTGTGTGTCCAGTACGAGAGGTGTGTGAGCAGAGTCGGGAGATGCTGGCATGTGCTCTTGAGGAGGCACAAGCAGAGATGAGCAGGAAGCTGGAGCTGATTGGTCAGATCCGAGCCATCGAGTCCATCCCCCGCACCCAGTACAAGCTCCTAGACGACACCGAGGTAAGACACACACTTACACCACACAAGGGCGCTAGTGAACACACACACACACCCACACCACTAGAGGACAATAGTGAACACACACACACACCACTAGAGGACAATAGTGAACACACACACACACCCACACCACTAGAGGAAACTAGTGAACACACACACACACACACACCCACACCACTAAAGGACACTAGTGAACACACACACACACACCACTAGAGGACACTAGTGAACACACACACACACACCACTAGAGGACACTAGTGAACACACACACACACACCACTAGAGGACACTAGTGAACACACACACACACCCACACCACTAGAGGACACTAGTGAACACACACACACACACACACACCACTAGAGGACGCTAGTGAACACACAGACACCCACACCACTAGAGGACACTAGTGAACACACACACACACACCACTAGAGGACGCTAGTGAACACACACACACACACCACTAGAGGACACTAGTGAACACACACACACACACACCACTAGAGGACAATAGTGAACACACACACACACCACTAGAGGACAATAGTGAACACACACACACACCACTAGAGGACAATAGTGAACACACACACACACCACTAGAGGACAATAGTGAACACACACACAGACCCACACCACTAGAAGACACTAGTGAACACACACACACACCACTAGAGGACGCTAGTGAACACACAGACACCCACACCACTAGAGGACACTAGTGAACACACACACACACACACACCACTAGAGCACACTAGTGAACACACACACACACACACACCACTAGAGGACGCTAGTGAACACACACACACACACCACTAGAGGATGCTACTGAACACACACACACACACCACTAGAGGATGCTAGTGAACACACACACACACACACCACTAGAGGACACTAGTGAACACACACACCCACACCACTAGAGGATGCTAGTGAACACACACACACACACACACCACTAGAGGACACTAGTGAACACACACCCACACCACTAGAGGACACTAGTGAACACACACACACCACTAGAGGATGCTAGTGAACACACACACACACCACTAGAGGACACTAGTGAACACACACACCCACACCACTAGAGGATGCTAGTGAACACACACACACACACCACTAGAGGACACTAGTGAACACACACCCACACCACTAGAGGACACTAGTGAACACACACACACACGCCACTAGAGGATGCTAGTGAACACACACACACACACCACTAGAGGACACTAGGGAACACACACACACACACCACTAGAGGACGCTAGTGAACACACACACACCACTAGAGGACACTAGTGAACACACACACACACCACTAAAGGACACTAGTGAACACACACACACCCACACCACTAGAGGACAGTAGTGAACACACACACACACCCACACCACTAGAGGACGCTAGTGAACACACACACACACACACACACCACTAGAGGACACTAGTGAACACACACCCACACCACTAGAGGACACTAGTGAACACACACACACACACCACTAGAGGATGCTAGTGAACACACACACACACCACTAGAGGACACTAGTGAACACACCCACACCCACACCACTAGAGGACAGTAGTGAACACACACACACATCCACACCACTAGAGGACGCTAGTGAACACACACACACACACACACACCACTAGAGGACACTAGTGAACACACACACACACACCACTAGAGGACAGTAGTGAACACACACACACATCCACACCACTAGAGGACACTAGTGAACACACACACACACACCACTAGAGGACAGTAGTGAACACACACACACACCCACACCACTAGAGGACGCTAGTGAACACACACACACACCC
>JAIFZK010000068.1:6717500-6722500 GCA_027481765.1 Tenualosa thibaudeaui | reverse complement strand
GAGATCTCGGCTTTGGCTTCTTCCCTGACGCTTCACCACTCGCCTCCTCTCCACCGGGGGCGCCATTCAGCTCCAGCTTATCTGCCATCACAAAGCTCAGTCTGAACCACAGAGAGAGAGAGAGAGAGAGAGAGAGAGAGAGACCATGTCACACCAGAGAGACCACATCACCCACTGCTACCCAGTGTTTACATTTGAATGAGATTGAATGAGAATGTGCCCAAGCCATCAGAGAAACCCTATGCTGACTTAACCCTGAGCTGACCCTTAACCCTGGGCTGATCCTAAAACCAATACCCTGTGCTGACTGAGGCCTCAGGACCAAAAGTCTGGCAACAGCAGAAGTAACCCTGCCAATGAACACACCTTAGAGCCAATGAACACACCTTAGGGTCCCACTAGATGGGATGGGCACATTATCAAACATGCAGGACACACACACACACACACACCTCCGACAGCGGCCCTGAAGCTAGTGGAGATGGACACACACACACACACACACATGAAATCTCTCTGGTTTCACTTTGATTTGCTCTTAAATAAACAACTACAACAAAGTAGGCCTAAATAACCACCTCATTTTAAAATCACTTAGTGTGGATTGACCCCTTCATAACATCAATAACAGCACAGAAACATAGCCGTTTGTTGTTCTTTGACAGTTTTTTGCCAGGATAAAAATCTTGTTCAAAGTCGTACTGAAGTCCCCAGCGCTCAGGCGGAAAACTCCTTACTTTACCCCGGAATGATCAATCATTAACATCAGGCTCCATAAGCTACATTCGCTTAATCTGGCTCTGTATATTATAGCTATCGTGTTCAACTGAAATGAGAAAAACAATTCTTGCGTGGTTATTTTATTTTAATATTATTAGAAGTTCTGATAGTCAAGTAGGATCAACTAGACGCATGTATGAGCTTAATAAAAGGCTCCAGAAGGCACGAGCCTAACAAGGATTGGACTCTGACCGGAGCGTGAACGGCTGAATACACTAGTTGCAAATCACATTGGGCGTGGAGAGAGAAAGAAATAGAAATATATAGAGAGAGTGTGTGTGTGTGAGAGTGAGTGAGTGTGTGAGTGAGTGAGTCTGTGTGTGTGTGTGTGTGTGTGTGTTCAGGCGGACCTACCTGCGAACTGGTTCTGCCTAGCTTTGTCTCTCCTCCTCGTGCCGCAGCAGAGTGCGCGGTTTTAAACGGTTTTATTTGCGCTGGGACCATAAAACTGCAGGCTGTAAACGCCTGATTGGTAATCACAACTCACATACGGAACGCACAGCTCACTACTGATGGTGTTGCAACCTGAGGATGCGCGGAATGATGATAGCGCGAGCCGATAGGTTTACTCGCACTGAACCCCTCTGATATGTCCCCTTAGTTAGTCATTATCCATCTTCGGTGAAACTGTCACTGCCATGCCATTTTCGCCAGGTAAACACGACGCGCACATTTCCAAATGTGCCTTAAGCAGGTAAAGAGCCTAAAGACAACTCTTAAGAACAGAATTAGTAAGTGTGTGGGGTGCCGTTTGTAAAGCGGCTCGTGCTGAAAATTACAGCAACATTTTATCACATTTAGCTTTAAACAATGTTTATAAAACGGGTGTCAATTTTTTTTGCACATTTATAACAATATTTGTCATCTTAGAGATATTTTTAAATAGTTAAATCTGAATATTAAATGTTAAACCTAAATGTTACATTTAAATCTAAAGCTAAATGTGACAAAATGTTGCTGTAATTTTCAAGTAAGAAAGTAAGTTTGCAAGTAAGAAAGGCTGCCTATTACAGAGCAGAACACACACACACAAACACACACACACACAGCAAGGCTGCCTATTACCGCTGATACAGAGCAGAACACACACACACACACACACACAGAGAGAGAGAGAGAGAAATGCTGCCTATTACCACTGATACAGAGCAGAACTTTGCAAGTTGTTTAGATTTCCCTTAACCCACTAATGGTTGATTTGTGGACGTGTCCCAGGCTGCCAAATATCAAAACTACAAACTCACATGCAAATCCTAAGTCACTGATGTTTGCAAGAATGGGCTGATACTTGGTCATCCTATGAGAAAAGGCCATGATATCCATACACAGATCAAAGACACATCCAACCTCCAGGACCAGCACCTGCCTTCTGTCTCTCGAGCTTGATGGCGGAGGTGCGGCATGTCCGTACAGGTGATTTGGAACAGAGCAGAATTCCTCTCCATCAGGGCCCGCACCTGATGCTTATCTCCCTGTGCTCTCCTCTCCAGTTGAACAGGCCGGTACTCCATAGCGCACTTATATGGGGAGCCGTTTGTAAAGCGGCTCGTGCTGAAAATTACAGCAACATTTTGTCATATTTAGCTTTAGATTTAAATTTAACATTTAGGTTTAACATTTAATATTCAGATTTAACTATTTAAACATATCTCTAAGATGACAAATATTGTTATAAATGTGCAAAAAAAATTGACACCCGTTTTATAAACATTGTTTAAAGCTAAATGTGATAAAATGTTGCTGTAATTTTCAGCACGAGCCGCTTTACAAACGGCTCCCCATATAAGTGCGCTATGGAGTACCGGCCTGTTCAACTGGAGAGGAGAGCACAGGGAGACAAGCATCAGGTGCGGGGCCTGATGGAGAGGAATTCTGCTCTGTTCCAAATCACTTGTACGGACATGCCGCACCTCCGCCATCAAGCTCGGGCTGAAAGAGTTAAAGCCGAGTTCACTCACACCTGCGCACTTCGGACAAAACAGAACACTCCCCTAACACACTCTCACGCAGTAAGGTGATCGAACTAACTAACTAACACACTCTCACGGAGTGAGTAGAACTTACAAACAAACTCGCCGTGTCAAAAAAAATCTTCCAGATTGCGTGAGGAGGGGGCGGGTTGGAGGACAGGAGAGTCGCGAGGCGACAGAAGGCGACCTAAATCTGTCGGACCGACAGCCCAGCAAACCACCGGGACACCGCGCGCACAGGTGAGACAAAACAGCATATTTCTATATGGGAAGTTTAAACTATAGGCACATATAAAACAAAAGTTCAATTTCTTCCCTGTTTGTGAATGATATAGCTTGTGAATAGAAAGACGTGAAAAGAATGAAATGACAGAAAAGTCAGTGGAAACCCGTTGACACATTAATTGACACATTAACCCGTAAACACCGCAGAGGAAAATAATGACACTTGATCTGCTCACGGGAGACTCTCGGTAACCGAAATTTCCGTTCTCGAGCTCCCAAGAACGGAGCGACCTTGACATTCCACCGCGTTTCCCGAGTGTGACCGATCCGGCAGGTCAGTGAGTGTGTGGACAGACAGAGCAACGCAAAGAAACAGGGAAAAAGGAAGAGAGTGAGAGAACAGAGAAAGAAAGAGCGAAAGAGAAACTCTCAGCCAAATACTCACCTGCGCAGCGCGAAGCACAATTCCATTCAGTGTGTATGTATAACCTGAAAAGTGTGTGTGTTGGTGTGTGTGTGTGTGTGTGTGTGGAGTGTGAAACTCTGTGTATGTGTGTGTGTAGAGTGTGGAGCTGTGTGTGTGTGTGGAATGTGGAGATCTGTGTGTGTGTGTGTGTGTCCTGCGAGAAGTGAGTGTTGTTCATGAGGGCAGTTTAGACAAGGTGGGTTGGGAGGTTACCATGACAACCTTTCTACGGCTGTCCCAAGAAATGTTTCCAGTAAATAAAAATAAGCACACACACACACACACACACACACGTGCATGTTTGTACACATACACAGAACTCCACACTCCACACACACACATGCACGCACGCACGCACCCCCCCCACACACACACACCTCTCAACACTCTTGGGTCATACTGTTCTTGTGAACACAATAACTCGCACATGCAGGTGTCCTGTGTGTGTGTGTTTGTGCATGTGCGTGTGTGTGTGTGTGTGTGTGTGTGTGTGTGTGTGTGTTGCTGGTTTGTTCCTATTGCAAGTAAGAAAGGCTGCCTATTACCGCTGATACAGAGCAGAACACACACACACACACACACACAGCAAGGCTGCCTATTACCGCTGATACAGAGCAGAACACACACACACACACACAGAGAGAAAGGCTGCCTATTACCACTGATACAGAGCAGAACTTTGCAAGTTGTTTAGATTTCCCTTTAGCCAGCCCTGCCAGTCTTAACCCACTAATGGTTGATTTGTGGACGTGTCCCAGGCTGCTAAATATCAAAACTACAAACTCACATGCAAATCCTAAGTCACTGATGTTTGCAAGAATGGGCTGATACTTGGTCATCCTATGAGAAAAGGCCATGATGTCCATATACAGATCAAAGACACATCCAACCTCCAGGACCAGCACCTGCCTTCTGTCTCTATCCAAAAACAATCAGGGGTGTTAGGGATGTTACAAAACACATCATTAGGGCTGTTGAACCAATCTGGCACTATATGTGAGTGTTTGAACATACATACATACATATGTGACATGCAGTATAGTGTCCTTTATACATATTACAACCATTAAGAATGTGGGCAACAGATTCAAGATGCTGATCAGAGTCAGAATGCATTCTGCAATATGGGTGGTGTTTAGGGTACCAGAACGCCAGGTTGTACTTGGTTGGTAACACCTGTAATCTGGCCTTAACAGTGAAGCAGAGAATGTCCCCTACAGCAGCATCTCTGGACATGGAGTGGGAGACTGAATGGTCAGCAGTGTCAGTGGATCTCAGCTTTCCCTGTAGTTGTAATCCAGTCCAGTGCTGTTTTCTTGCTGTCTGTTTAGTGTTGAGGAGGAATCTTCTCTGGTCTGAAGTGTGTGTTGTGATTTGTTGTGGCAGACAGTGGCCTCTACAGACACAGATGGATCTGTGACCACTGCATCAGAGGGTGCAGTATATGAGCGACCTTTTGTCCATTCTAGATGAACAGCCATTCTGTTGCACAGGTCATTTAGGTCCGGCCAATCAGAACAGACCCCAAAACCTGTGGCATGTGAGTCCAGTTTGCCATT
>JAIFZK010000068.1:6712500-6715000 GCA_027481765.1 Tenualosa thibaudeaui | reverse complement strand
TCATACACCCCCGACATCCCACCACTACCTCTCTCAGGTACACACACACACACACACACACACTCCCCGACATCCCACCACTACCTCTCTCAGGTACACACACACACACACACACACACTCCCCGACACCCCACCACTACCTCTCTCAGGTACACACACACACACACACACACACACACACACACACTGTCGAATCCTAGCTACCACCGCACTTAACCCTAAGTTGCTCTAGGGGAGACTGGCCCTGAACACTTGATAGTTGATGAGTTGTAAGTCGCTTTAGATAAAAGCGTCTGCTAAATGCATAAAATGTAAACATGTAAACACACACACACACACTCCCTGACACCCCACCACTACCTCTGTCAGGTACAAACACACACACATACACACTCCCCCGACATCCCACCACTACTTCTGTCAGGTACACACACACACACTCCCCAACACCCTACCGCTACCTCTCTCAGGTACACACACACACACACACACACAGAGACCCATAGACACGCAAAATATCCCATCCTATTATTTTAAATGATTCAAATGATTCAAATGATTCTTACTATCTGGACCAGGGACTTCATGTCTTCATTTGCGATGTTTCCAGTTCACATGGTTCATGGTTCCTATTCATGGTTCATGGTTCACATTTCCTATTCATGGTTTCATGAGTGTTTCCATGGAAAACAAGGAAATCTTCAAGCTATCCCAAACTTGTGTTACTGTGTCTATGATTATATGTTCTGTGTGTGTTTGTGTGTGTGTGTATACTGGTATATTTACACACGCCCCTGACCATGGTTGGATTTACATGTGTGTATGTGCATGTGTGTGTGTGTGTGTGTGTGTGTTAGTGATGCAGGTCAATAAGCTGATATAGTTAAAGGTGTAGAAGGAGGCAAAGCAAGGCAAGGCAAGGCAAGGCTATTTATGTAGTGTATTTCATACCCAAAGGAATTTCAATGTGCTGCACAAAAATAAAACAAAATCCAGTAGATGCAAGAAATGTGATAAAAGCATGACAAGAATAAAATTAATAAAAACAAAAAATGATTAACATAAAGTATAAAGAATAGAGAGAATAGATAGATAAGAGAAAGATAAGTGAATCATTAGACGAAAGCATCTGAGAACAGTTTGGTCTTAAGTCTAGTTTTGAAGCTGCCAACAGTAGGGGCATTTTTTGATGTTTTTAAGAAGTTGGTTCCAAAGCTGAACTGCATAGCAGCTGAAAGCTGTTTCACTACTCACTGTTTTACCAGCAGGTTTTACCAGCAACTTTTTTCCTGTGACCTGAGAGACCAATGTGACCATTCTGAGAGACCAATGTGACCATTCTGAGAGACCAATGTGACCATTCTGAGAGACCAATGTGACCATTCTGAGAGACCAATGTGACCATTCTGAGAGACCAATGGTGTCCATTGTTGAAACGTGTCAGATCCTGTCCCATTTAGTGATCTAAACACAAGCAGCAATGCTTTAAAGTGAATTCTGTAACTTACATGAAGCCATTGCAGGGACTTGGAGTTGGAGTAATGTGGTCAGTAGAATTGGAGTAATGTGGTCAGTAGAATTGGAGTAATGTGGTCAGTAGAATGGGAGTAATGTGGTCAGTAGAATTGGAGTAATGCGGTTAGTAGAATTGGAGTAATGTGATCAGTTCTTTTTATTCTTGTGAGAACCCTGGCAGCTGCATTTTGGATCAGCTGAAGATGTTTGCTGGTCTTTTTAGGAAGACCTGTGAAAAGTCCATTGCAGTAATCAACCCTACTGGAGGAGCCTAGAAATCTAGACCCACCCTTGCAATAGCAGAGGGTCCAACCATTGGTCTTACACAGGCTTGCTAAAACCAATCACAATGCTCTATCTTTGTAGAGAGTCATTGGGCAGGTTTAACACGATAACTAGATATAGTTATCGATATAGAGTTTGTGGTATAGATAGATATAGTTATCGATATAGAGTTTGTGGTATAGATAGATATAGTTATCGATATAGAGTTTGTGGTATAGATAGATATAGTTATCGATATAGAGTTTGTGGTATAGATAGATATAGTTATCGATATAGAGTTTGTGGTATAGATAGATATAGTTATCGATATAGAGTTTGTGGTATAGATAGATATAGTTATCGATATAGAGTTTGTGGTATAGATAGATATAGTTATCGATATAGAGTTTGTGGTAGGTCAGTGTTGTGAGGTGAGAATTTGTGTGGAAATGATTTGCTAGAAGTGGGAATGGATGTGGGTTTTGAATGAATGACTTCTGTGTGTTTGTGTAGCGTGTAAGAGTGATTTGTGTGTAAGAGTGATTTGTGTGTAAGAGTGATTTGTGTGTAAGAGTGATTTGTGTGTAAGAGTGATTTGTGTGTAAGAGTGATTTGTGTGTAAGAGTGATTTGTGTGTAAGAGTGATTTGTGTGTAAGAGTGATGTGCTGCACCTTTAGAGGTCTTTGTGCTGATCCTGCATGACATCTTTTGTCCAGTTCC
>JAIFZK010000068.1:6672500-6695000 GCA_027481765.1 Tenualosa thibaudeaui | reverse complement strand
ACGAATAACAATTCTCTCCTCTTTTTCCCCCAAAGATAATTACCTGTCTAGTCTTAGTTGAGCTGAAGGAAGTTAAGATTCTTCCAGCAATTACAGTTTTTTTCGGTTGCTAACAAGCATTAACTCATTGGCTGCCTGTGACATCAGTTTAAATACAACCGTTGACTGCCAAGGACTATAGACTAATGTCTATAGACATTAATTATGTTTTTAATGATCGAGCTGACTGTAGTCATTTTGGGGAAGTGACGGATAAACTGTTGGCGGAATCAATTATGATAGGACATCAAATTATCTTTGATTATCCTTCCAAAATTATAGTTTTTTTTAATCGTTTACAAGCTTTTGTCCGACCTTTAATTTGTCAAGACAGCTGGTTGGCGTTAGAAAAAAGGTTTGAGTAAGTTTTTTCAGTAATTTTGCCAATGAATGTGTCATGATTCTGTTCCCGGAGACCCTGGCCCCCCACTGGACTACCTTTGCATTGCAGTCTCTTGAGTTTGTTTTTGTGTCCATGTGCTTCTGTTTGTTCATCTGTCCTGCCCCTTTCTCCTCCCCTGCTCCACACCTGTACCTCATGATCCTGTTTCCCTGTAATGAGTGTCAGCTGCCTCCTGTTTGCCCCAGTGCCCCTGCTCCCTATATAAACCCCTGTTTGTTCCATGTTCCCTGTCTGATCGTCTGTCCATGTACCTTGTGTTTGTGAGTCTGATTACCTGCCTGCGATTTCTGTTTCTCGTGTTTGTCCCCGTTCTCGTTGCTCGAGTTTGCTCCATTGAATTCTTTGAGCTTTTCCCCCTTTTTATACTGCTTTTGGTCACTGTAAATAAAACTCTCTGCACCGATCTGCATTTGGGTCTCAGTCTGTATCTAACAGAATGGGAGATTGGATAAAGGTCTGTAGCTGTTATATTAGTTGTATAGATGTACTTATTATATATGTTATATATTTGTATAGTTACAGGGGGAACCATTCAGTGATTGGCTAATTGGATAGGGAATTGTTCAGTGATTGGTCGTTTGTCTTGTCAGAGGTCCACTGCAGATTGGCTGCACCCAATCGGTGAGCACCTCAGCAACATCATTGGCCAGAAGAACAAGAGTGACATCAAGACCTACCTACCAGCCCTGGTGGAGGACTATCCTGACATCAGGTGTGTGTGTGTGTGTGTTGTTTTGGAAACTGCAGAAGGCCATCAGTGTTCTGCAGATTTGACTTGTGACTCAGTCAGTGACAAGGACTCGACTTTTAGTAGAGAGTTTTGGACTTTTCTTTGAGACTTGTGTGTGTGTGTGTGTGTTTGGGGGGGGGGGGGGGTTGTGCTATCAATACTGATGCCTTTGTCAAATCAACTTATTTCTCATTTCTCATTGGTTGCCCTACAGGTTTGTATTTTGTTTTGTGGGTCAGTCTCACACACACACACACACACACGGAGGTCAGTGTGTCCTTCTGATAATAAGAACTCCTGTGGTTTTGGGCACACATTACAGCTGTGTGTGTGTGTGTGTGTGTGTGTGTGTGTCTGACGGGAGTCTCCGTGTGTGTGTGAGAGAGAGAGAGAGAGAGTTTTCTGTACTTTCCCAGTGCTTCACTCTCAGGGGTGAAGGTTTCAGATCAAGACCTGCCCTCCCAGAATGCATCTGGGTTTCCAGTAACTTGGAGGAATCTCCAGACTGAAGCAACCACTTTCACACACACAGATACACACACACTCCCACACACACAGACACACACACGCTCACACACACAGACACACACACACTCACACAGACACATATACACACACACACACAGACACACACACACTCACACAGACACATATACACACACACACACAGACACACACATGCTCACACAGACACATATACACACACAGACACATATACACACCCACACACACAGACACACACACGCTCACACAGACACATATACACACACACACACCTCTGTCTTGTTTTCCTGAAACCTCCCATCATCTTCTCCGAACAGTAAACACAAATCCTAATTGTCAAACTAGACAAAACCCTACATTCTTTCTGCAAAATTAATAATAATATTTGCTAATAATAATCAATAATAATCACCTTAAAACAGTTGAAACACACACACACACACACTGCTGATGTGTCTGCTGTTGTGTCCCCAGTAAGCGACACACACACACACACACACACACACACACACGCTGCTGACGTGTCTGCTGTTGTGTCCCCAGAGAGCGCCACACACACACACACACGCGGCTGACGTGTCTGCTGTTGTGTCCTCAGTGTAGTGCGACACACACACACACACACACGCTGCTGACGTGTCTGCTGTTGTGTCCCCAGTAAGCGACACACACACACACACACACGCTGCTGACGTGTCTGCTGTTGTGTCCCCAGTAAGCGACACACACACACACACACACACGCTGCTGACGTGTCTGCTGTTGTGTCCCCAGTAAGCGGCACACACACACACACACACACACACGCTGCTGACGTGTCTGCTGTTGTGTCCCCAGTAAGCGACACACACACACACACACACACACACGCTGCTGACGTGTCTGCTGTTGTGTCCCCAGTAAGCGGCACGTTGCGGCGGTCTTGTTCTTCCGTGGAGTGAGGCGGGGACGGGAGCGGCAGCTCGTCCTGCGGTGCTTCTCTCGGCTCAAGCAGGAAGCTCGGAACGCCGGGAATCCTGAGACTCAGCAGCGCAACCTCTTCAGCGGGATTCCTGCCCCAGCAACCTCAGATTGCTTGACACACACACCTCTGTCCTGCTTCACACACCTCCTGCCCGACACCTAGATAGCACACACACACACTCACACACACACACACTCACATACACATTCACACACACACACATTCACACACACACTCACACACACACACACACACATACACTCTCACTCACTCACACACAAATACATACACCCCTCTGTCCTGCTTCACACGCCTCCTGCCCGACATCTAGAGCATGCACACACACAAATACACAAACACAGTGTGTGTGTAATACTGTGTATATAAACACATACAGTGTGTGTGTGTGTGTGTGTGTGAATATATATGTCTCAGAGGTATCATAATCTCACTGTATGTTAGGAATAACTGCATATGTGTGGACTGTACTTGCTATATATTTAATTATACACGTGTGTGTGTGTGTGTGTTTAATACTGCAGTTTTTTTCTTAAATACAACTCAACTCAGCCAGCGCACCCATGCACACACACATACACACACACACACAAACACACACATATACATAAATAAAAATCAATAAAGCTCCTTTATTACTCTAAGATTTTGTTGTGTTTTTATTTGACACACAGTAAGATCTAAATGCACACAATATACACAAATACACACACACACACACTCTCTCTTTAACACACACACACAAATACACACACACACACACACACACTCTTTAACACACACACAAACACACACACACACACACACTCTGTTTAACACACACACAAACACACAAATACACACACACCAGTATGAGCACATTCACTTTCTCTAACACACACACACACACAAATGCACACAAATCACTATGAACACATTCACTTTTTCTAACACACACACTCACTCACACACAAACACAACTATAAATCTACCAGTATGGACACATGCTCTCTCTCTAAAACACACACACACACACACACACACTCATTTACATACACACACACACACTCATTTACATACACACACACACACAGTAGGCCTTTCAGACAGACAGAAAGGTGAAGGTTTTTATGCCATTATGGAGTTACATTTTTATGAGCAATAGAACAGTTTGAGCACAGAAAAAAACTACACTTTGTACTTAAGCAAACAGGAGTCTGTTCTGTGCTGCACAAATGTCTTTGTGTGTTTGTTAGAATCAATAACATCTTTGTGTGTTTGTTAGGATCAGTAACATCTTTGTGTGTTTGTTAGAATCAATAACATCTTTGTGTGTTTGTTATGATCAGTAACATCTTTGTGTGTTTGTTAGGATCAGTAACATCTTTGTGTGTTTGTTAGGATCAATAACATCTTTGTGTGTTTGTTATGATCAGTAACATCTTTGTGTGTTTGTTAGGATCAGTAACATCTTTGTGTGTTTGTTAGGATCAATAACATCTTTGTGTGTTTGTTAGGATCAGTAACATCTTTGTGTGTTTGTTAGGATCAGTAACATCTGTGTGTGTTTGTTAGGATCAGTAACATCTGTGTGTGTTTGTTAGGATCAGTAACATCTGTGTGTGTTTGTTAGGATCAGTAACATCTTTGTGTGTTTGTTAGGATCAGTAACATCTTTGTGTGTTTGTTAGGATCAGTAACATCTGTGTGTGTTTGTTAGGATCAGTAACATCTTTGTGTGTTTGTTAGGATCAGTAACATCTTTGTGTGTTTGTTAGGATCAGTAACATCTGTGTGTGTTTGTTAGGATCAGTAACATCTGTGTGAGTTTGTTAGGATCAGTAACATCTTTGTGTGTTTGTTAGGATCAGTAACATCTGTGTGAGTTTGTTAGGATCAGTAACATCTTTGTGTGTTTGTTAGGATCAGTAACATCTGTGTGAGTTTGTTAGGATCAGTAACATCTTTGTGTGTTTGTTAGGATCAGTAACATCTGTGTGTGTTTGTTAGGATCAGTAACATCTTTGTGTGTTTGTTAGGATCAGTAACATCTGTGTGTGTTTGTTAGGATCAGTAACATCTGTGTGTGTTTGTTAGGATCAGTAACATCTGTGTGTGTTTGTTAGGATCAGTAACATCTTTGTGTGTTTGTTCCCCTTTCATTCAGTTTCACTCTATGCGCTCACATAAACTGTTCCTCCGTGTGCAGAACACTCGCTCAGCTTGACCTGTGCGCTCGCTCACAAACCGCCCCAACTTGACCTGTGCGCTCGCTCACAAACCGCTCCCAACTTGACCTGTGCGCTCACTCACAAACTGTTGAAAGCATTACATTTGTGCCACGATTGTCAACCAATCAGAAAATTCAGTGGTGGTAAACTCTTATTGGCTGCTGGAGGGTGGAAAGCCTAGTGTTGTTTCCTGTCAGTAGTTCTGTAAACAAATCCAAATGCTACTTTGAGGGGTAATATGTAAGCTTTTGCAATGCAGACTAAGCTTACCATTATTACCATACCATATGAATACAATCTTTGTCATGCTAAATGTCAACAACATCAATTCCTGATAAAAGCTGACGTTAGTTTCAAGAGACAAAGTTAGTGAATGGTAACATAACAGTCACTAGCTAGGTTGCACTAAGTTTAACTTAACAGTCTATACATCATACTACTTTAGTTAATTTTCTGGTCAAATGTTTACAGATGGTTAGTGTGATATTAACACTGTCCACCCATTGCTGGTTGCTGAAAGTTATCTTGAATAGCTAGTGTCATCTATGAAATGGCATTAACAACTGCTAGCTAGTGACAATGCTAACAATATTAGAAGTAGGATTACAGAGTTTCTTCCCTTGCACTAAGGTTGTTAAATGTTATATATATGTTTGCCTTTGTTTGGCACATTGTTTTGTGACACATTGACAATGTTTACTGTCAGTAATTCTCTCAGGTATTGATAATAAACTGTACTATGATAGATAGATAGATATTAGCCTTTAACTGTACTATGATAGATAGATAGATATTAGCCTTTAACTGAATTTAGATGAGCTACCACTAGTTACAGTAAGACAGGATTACTGTGATTCATGCTGTTAGATCCATTGGCCATAGTCCTGTTTTCAGTGTAGAGCTTAGGTAAGGCTGGAGTTATCTGTCCAGCATTGTAAAAGAATCCGTCCACTGCAGATGACAGTACACTGTTTGTTTTTCTAGCAGCCACTATTATTAGCATTCAGATTGGACAGATAGGCCTTCAATCAAATTCTGGTGAATTTTCTGATTGGTTGACAATTGTGGCACAAATATAATGCTTTTTACAGATTGTGATGGAGAACAGATGAGCCAAATCTCTGAAGTGACTGGAGGAGCAGTTTATGTGAGACTGAAACTGAATGAAAGGGGATGTTGTTGCACATACATGTGGATGCCTGGTTGCTCAACTACAAGTTTTTGTATTTTTCCTCAAAATATCATCTGAGTGCTCAAACATTTTTCAGCGCTCAATATTGTTCTATTGCTCGCTCATGAAAGAGGCACAAGAGAAACACACAGAGGCACATGAGGGATTGCAAAAGAGTGTGGAAAATGTGTCTGTGTGTGTGTGTGTGGACAGCGAGTGTGTGAGTCACTTAGGGTATTTAGATTTCCCCTTTCTGGCCACTTTCACATGCCACTGCTGGCTTTCACATCCAATAACACACACACACACAGAGTCAGAGGTCTCACTTCAGAACACACCTGTGCATCCCTCCCATGAGAAGGACTGAGGTGACCTGGGACCTTCAGATACACACTGACAGGAATCATGATGGTGAGAAAAGAAAATATGCTTCATTACATGAGTGCACACTGGTCTACTGGGCTGTTTTATAGCATGTGTAGCTTTGCAAATGTGTAGCTTGTATCTTATTATTTAGACTATATCACTCTAGACTATATCACTCTAGACTATATCACTGTAGACTATATCACTCTTTGTCTTTGAACAAAGAACAACTATTAGCCTTTTGTTGGTTCACTTTGCATAGGCTATCACTGATGTCAAGTAGCCTAGTAGCACTGTGATAGAATCACATTGGTTAAAATAGAGCAATCACACATTGTGGATATGACAGAACATGAACAACTGTGTTATTTTTTTTTTTTTTTTCATGTTTTCTTTAAGTTGAAACATGTTGTCATTTTATTTGGCGCCATGTGACAAAATGGAATTTTCAAGGAATTACCCAAAAACTGCAAGGATGACACCAGAGTGTCAAAGTGTGGAGATGGGAGCGACTTTCAATTTGACTTGGCTAAAAACGCTGGGGGTCGCTGAAGAAAAACTTATTTGAGTTGAGGGAAATCGGGGGTCTTTCTGTAATCCAGGACTAACAGTAATACATGCGTGCCTCTCCAACATCTGGGAAATCTTAAACTGCTCCACCCAATCGCGACATCAGGATGCCTGTAGACCATAGGACCGTCCCCGCTACCGGAGCCCACATAAGAGTCGGTTCCACTCTCAGGTTTCTGTTTTAATATTGATAGCTGTGCCTGTTTGTCTGACTAAAACACACTGGTTTGCAAGCAGCACCAAGTAGCGTTGACTAAAGACTTTATTATAGCCAGATTTCTCTGACAGGAGTTGTGTGTGTCTGTCTAGCTGAACTAGATGTGTAAATTGATTCACGTCCAAGTGTCATGCCGTTCCTTCAGTCCCAGAGCCCCGTTGCGCAGGCACTGTCGGCGGTCAAGTCCAAGGTCGGGAGTCCGCTGGCCAAATGCAAGTCCAAGCTGCCCAAAGTCCTCAAAGCGAAGCCCAACGCGAAGAAACCCAGACGTCCGTCGCAGCCTCCGGAGCCCTCGGGCGCGCTCTGCGGTGCAAATGAAGGTGGGTCACGCTAACATATGAGACTTTTTCCTTGTTTGTCACTTTAAAGATTCCTAAAGATTGTGCTTCGCCAGATAGGCTAAATACTGTAGATGTCTGGACTTGTTTAATGTGTCTCAAGGAGCCTGTCATCGCCGCTAACAATGGGATTCTCGTTTCTGATTGGCTGATGAGGTGGGAATTAACTTTGTATAGATGAGAGCGAACATCCAGGGTTTTTGTCGTTACGCCGTGGTTTAGATGGATCAGTGAGACAATGGGCATGAAGTTCGCCCTGAGCCAGAGCGGGATCCATTCTGATGAGCCTACATGAACACGTGAGTAAAGAATCAAGCTAGACGCCGTTATTATAGCCTACGTTCAGACTGTCTTGCTTCAGGATCATCCTAAATACGGCCTCCGAGAAACCTGTTTGATGGAAATAATTTCTCAGCGGAGGCAGCTGAGTTCTTCCTTCTCCCTTCCATAATGTTGTGCTTTACAACACAAACTTTAACTGTGGCCCATCCCATAGTGGCGACTAGTCTGCTTTAGTCGCTACTGATCAGTTAGCCCAGAGCTTCTCAAACTGATCATTTAGACCAGAGCTTCTCAAACTGATTATTTAGCCCAGAGCTTCTCAAACTGATCATTTAGACCAGGGCTTCTCAAACTGATCATTTAGACCAGGGCTTCTCAAACTGATCATTTAGCCCAGGGCTTCTCAAACTGATCATTTAGACCAGGGCTTCTCAAACTGATCATTTAGACCAGAGCTTCTCAAACTGATCATTTAGCCCAGAGCTTCTCAAACTGATCATTTAGACCAGGGCTTCTCAAACTGATCATTTAGCCCA
This sequence comes from Tenualosa thibaudeaui, assembly GCA_027481765.1. Classification (NCBI taxonomy): domain Eukaryota; kingdom Metazoa; phylum Chordata; class Actinopteri; order Clupeiformes; family Clupeidae; genus Tenualosa; species Tenualosa thibaudeaui. Next base: position 6,686,652 of record JAIFZK010000068.1, on the reverse strand, counting down.
GGGCTTCTCAAACTGATCATTTAGACCAGGGCTTCTCAAACTGATCATTTAGACCAGAGCTTCTCAAACTGATCATTTAGCCCAGAGCTTCTCAAACTGATCATTTAGACCAGGGCTTCTCAAACTGATCATTTAGACCAGAGCTTCTCAAACTGATCATTTAGACCAGAGCTTCTCAAACTGATCATTTAGACCAGGGCTTCTCAAACTGATCATTTAGACCAGGGCTTCTCAAACTGATCATTTAGCCCAGGGCTTCTCAAACTGATCATTTAGCCCAGGGCTTCTCACTTTATTTGACTTTATTTGGCCGGGGACCCCTCATGGAGCACATTTATTTTTCAAGGACCCCTCACGGAAAGTGCAATTTAGCCAACGTCATTATCTCAGCGTGAACATCGGGCTAACATACCACCAATTTAGCCAATGTCATTATCTCAGCGTGAACATCGGGCTAGCATTACACCAATTTAGCCAACGTCATTATCTCAGCGTGGACATCGGGCTAACATTACACCAATTTAGCCAACGTCATTATCTCAGCGTGAACATCGGGCTAGCATTACACCAATTTAGCCAACGTCATTATCTCAGCGTGGACATCGGGCTAACATTACACCCATTTAGCCAACGTCATTATCTCAGCGTGAACATCGGGCTAACATTACACCAATTTAGCCAACGTCATTATCTCAGCGTGAACATCGGGCTAACATTACACCAATTTAGCCAACGTCATTATCTCAGCGTGAACATCAGGCTAACATTACACCAATTTAGCCAACGTCATTATCTCAGCGTGAACATCGGGCTAACATTACACCAATTTAGCCAACGTCATTATCTCAGCGTGGACATCGGGCTAACATTACACCAATTTAGCCAACGTCATTATCTCAGCGTGGACATCGGGCTAACATTACACCAATTTAGCCAACGTCATTATCTCAGCGTGGACATCGGGCTAACATTACACCAATTTAGCCAACGTCATTATCTCAGCGTGGACATCGGGCTAACATTACACCAATTTAGCCAACGTCATTATCTCCCGCCCACACCGTTTGTCTTTGCAAAGCAGCTCACAACCAGTGAATTGGAATCTGTACATTGTGTGTGTGTGTGTGTGTGTGTGTGTGTGTGTGTGGAGAGATTCAGCAGGTGGAATTCATGGGTAACACTTGTGTGTAAGTGTGTAAGTGTGTGTGTGTGTTTGTATGTGAATGGAGAGATTCAGCAGGTGGAATTCATGGGTAACACTTGTGTGTATGTGTGTAAGTGTGTGTGTGTGTTTGTATGTGAATGGAGAGATTCAGCAGGTGGAATTCATGGGTAACACTTGTGTGTATGTGTGTAAGTGTGTGTGTGTGTTTGTATGTGAATGGAGAGATTCAGCAGGTGGAATTCATGGGTAACGTGTGTGTGTGTGTGAGAGAGAGAGGTGTACAGTATGATGCAGAGAAGCCACTTCCTCTCCTCAAAACAGAAGATGAAAGATGCACATGTGTGACACACTTACAAAGTCACACACAGTCGGTCTCACACACACACACACACACACACACACGCGCGGCCACACACACAGTCAGTGGAAGATGAGGCGTCTTCACTGTTTCTTCCCATGCCTGCTTGCCAGGGACCAAAGACATGAGGAAGGTAAAGACTTCACTTAACTTTAAACTTTAAACTTTGCTTTAAACACACACTTAAACACTATGCTGAAGACACACACACACACACACACACATCTGGCCGCTGTGCATGTCTTTAGTGACACACTGCAATATTAAAGTAAGCTTTGAACCACAAGCCAACAGATCAGATCATCAGATCATTATTGAGATTATCAGCAACATACTGTCTACTGTATGCAAGTGAGTGCCAAGCTGTGTGTGTGTGTGTGTGTGTGTGTGTGTGTGTGTGTGTGTGTGTGTGTGTGTGATGTCTGTGATGTCTAAGAGGAAATGTGTGTTTCTTTCTATAACTACATTCAACTAGAATAAACTTGCTGATAACCACCCTGACACACACACACATACACTGACACGAACACACACACACACACACACACACACACATACACACACACTGACACACACACACACACACACACACTGACACGCACACACACACAAAGTTTGTAATGGTGTAATGTTGTAATGTTTGTAATGTTGCTTTTGTTTATTAACTTGGACTGACAAAGTTAATGTTTTAATAGTGCATTAATAGTGCATCGCATTTTATGGCAATTAAATCAAATGTCACTGTCAACACAGGGTATTTAAACAACAGTGACTTAACTTGGCAAGGAAGAAAGCTAATTTTTGCAAAAACCCCCAACATGACCAATTAGGTTATACAGCTTTTACTTCCTTGCTTATGCATGCATGTGAGTTCACTTTAGGTGAACACCTGTAGATAGTCATTTCGAAACAGTCTACTGCTTCACTTGACTGAACTGGCAGGAGTCAAACTACTTCCTCTTTGCTCTTTGAAGTGCAAGTATAGCTTACAGTTAAACAGAAGTCTGTTATTTTTTCAAGATTGTATTTTGTACATATGCCTGATAAGTGTCTGAAATGCCTTTTGTTTTGGAAAGAATAGGATATACGCCTGGGCATAATAATTCCAATTGCATCATATTCTGCAAAACTGTCTATCATAGAGAAAATTATCTTATTATAACTGACATGAACGCAAGCATATATTCAAGAAATTAAATTGCTATCCTGGAGATTAGCCCTGCGGTGATGTTGAGCTATGAACAAACTAGTCTTTGAGTACAATTTAAATAGGTATTTAAAGAAGTGTTTTTTTCTGTTATTTTGCGATTATTCAAGATTAACTGTAATTTTATGAGATTAATCACAATTAAAAATTTTAATAATTTGACAGCCCTAATATTAACAAATCAGTGATGCCACCTGCCACACTTTTATCTGTGTCTATTAACAATATCTGTGTATCTGTGTGTATTATAGACCTACTACAGTATCTGTGTATCTGTGTGTATTATAGAAGACTACAGAATCTGTGTGTGTGACTATACTATTCTGATCATTTGTATCTCAACTTCTAAACTTCTTTTTCCCTCCATTCTCCCCAGAGGCTCCGCCCACATTTGAAGAGAACCTTGAGAGGCAAAGCTTCTCTGAGGCCAGCCGGCAGCTGATTGGCCGAGAGGAGCATCTGTTTGAGGCTGGCCAGCCAGAGCAGAAGGAGGAGGCGGGGCTTAAGCGGGACAGCGAGGCCCTTATGGAGGCGGTCTGTCAGGTGGTCAGGAGGTCCCTCCATCCTCTTAACCAATCAGAGCAGAGTGCTCTGAAGGAGGCGGTGCTAGCCATCCAACAGGAAGAGGAGCAGGACAGGAAGTGGGAGGAGTCTGGGCGAGAGAGGCGTCCTGATTGGAGGCCACGACGCTGTAGACACACCCACGACAGCCTATTGGAGGAGATGGTGAGGGAGCGCATACAGGAGGCGGAGCCATACCCAGGGCAGGGGATGTCCTCTGTGGAGAGCGAGCTGATTGGCTACGGCCGGCAAATCAAACAGGACCTGCTGCAGGTGGCTCGGCAGGTGAGGGGCTGTTACCCAGACAACGTGGGGGTGTGTCAGATCTACGCTCGCTTGTACCACCAGGCCTTCAGTGCCCGCCTCCACGCCCTCGCTGACTTTGGCCTCGGCCTGCAGGACTGCACACACCTGCTGATCTGGATCAATCAGCATTACCCCAGGTCAGTCTCTCAGTCAGTCAATCAGCACTCTCCTAGTCAACAGGAATCACTCAGCAAACAGTATTTTGCGAATGCGCAATGTGTGTGTGCGTGTGTGTGTGTGCATGCGTGCGTGCGTGTGTGCTTGTGTGTGTGTGTGTGTGCGTTTGTGTGTGTGTGTGTGCATGTGTGTGTGTGTGCGTGCGTGCGTGTGTGTGTGTGTGTATGTGCATGTGTGTGTGTGTGTGTGTGCGCGTGTGTGTGTGTGCGCGTGTGTGCATGTGTGTGTGTGTGTGCATGTGTGTGTGTGTGTGTGTGCATGTGTGTGTGTGTGTGAGTGTGTGTGTGTGTGTGTGTGTGTGTGTGTGTGTGTGTGTAGTATTCTCCAGGAGCCAGAGCTGGTGTGTGAGGTGAACATAAAGTTGCTGGATCCTCTGCTGCCTGTAGACGTGCTTAGATCTCTGGAGGAGCAGTTCCTAGAGCACAGAGAGGTACACATCACACACACACACACACACACACACACACACACACACAGACACACACACACGCATATACACATGCACATACACAGACACACACACACGCATATACACACGCACATACACATAAACATACATGCATATACACACACACATGCACACACAAACATATACATACACACACACACACACACACACACACATATATACGTGCACAGCACACACAGAGGAGCACACTTAAATCACAGGTTCAAACTGCATATGAAGTATATGGTGAAGATGTGTGTGTGTGTGTGTGTGTGTGTGTGTGAGATGTAGGAAACAGTCTAATGCTTCACTTCCTGTTTAGGGTATGTGTGGGTAGCTTAGGCGTGTTCTCAAGTTGGCAAAGATTTAAGAGTTCTCAGGCTTGTGCTAGAGGTTCAAAGTGTGTGGTTGTGTGTGTGTGTGTGCGTGTGTGTGTGCAATTGCATCTTTCTGTGTAGACTGTATGTGTAAGCATACATACATACATTAACATTTAGATTTAGATCCACAAACAGGGAACCACACAGAACCATTACAGCACACACAGAACCATCACAGCACACACAGAAGCATCACAGGACCATCACAGCACACACAGAACCATCACAGCACACAGAACCACCACAGAACCATCACAGCACACACAGAACCATCACAACTCTCACAGAACCATCACAGCACACACAGAACCATCACAGCACACAGATCCACCACAGAACCATCACAGCACACACAGAACCATCACAACTCTCACAGAACCATCACAGCACACACAGAACCATCACAGCACACACAGAACCATCACAGCACACACAGAACCATTACAACTCTCACAGAACCATCACAGCACACACAGAACCATCACAGGACACACAGAACCATCACAGGACCATCACAGCACACACAGAACCATCACAGCACACACAGAACCATCACAGCACACACAGAACCATCACAGGACCATCACAGCACACACAGAACCATCACAGAACCATCACAGCACACAGAACCACCACAGAACCATCACAGCAAACACAGAACCATCACAGCACAGCACATATCCATACAATCTAAAATATTCACAATGCCACAGCACTCCCTCTGAGGGTTTATACCAATACTGTAAGCAAGATACATCCAAGCTTGACTTTTTTACTTGGGACATTCTGCACCTTTCCAATCATAAGTTCAAAGACAGACATCTCTGACATCGGCTGGTAAAGGTTGACTGAGTCAGCCCTCAAACTTTTGCAAAACTTCCAGCATTTATTATCCTGGGTTAACCCCGAAATTGAGATAGTCGTGCAACTCGACTCGACTTTGCCATAATACCCTGATGTTTTCACACAGGTTGGTTTGGATGCTTAGAAAGTCGAGAGGCAGAGTAGATTTTCCTTTTCATTTTATCTCCTCAAACCAAAAACAGACCCCACAGTACTTCTCAAAAGTCCCCTTTCAGTTAAATTGAACCACTCTTTAAGATCCTCATAATACCCTAAACCTAAACCTAACCCTAACCCTAAACTCTAACCCCCGTACATAATACTGACCCTCATACAAATCGTGAACAATAAATGACTGACAATAAATGACAGATCCTAACATAAATGACAGATCCTCACATAAATCACATAAATCCCTATACAGATCTTGAACAATATGTATGCCTTTCATCAGCAAGGTTTGCCATAGGAATACCTTTTTCCCAATCCAGATTAAGGGATTATTCCATATTGAAGAGGGATTATTCCATATTGAAGAGAGATTATTCCATATTGAAGAGAGATTATTCCATATTGAAGAGAGATTATTCCATATTGAAGAGTATCTTTGCTTATATTGTGATTGTATGTACCCTTGCCTATGCCTACTGAATGTTTGAAGTTTAACCCTCCTGCCTGATTCTTCTGTAAAAAAACATCCACATGGGCATGTAAGAAGCTCTTCCATTTGAACTCATGTAAGATTGGATTCATAAGTCCCCCAATGTCTTACTAACGTGTTCATCTCAATATAATCTCAATATATAATCCCACAATTGGGCAGTGGTATACCACCAGTATCTCATGATGGAAAAAGTTCCTTTAGCTTCATTCTGTTTTACCCCCATTCCATAAACACTCAGTGATTAACTTAAAGGGGCGTATTAATATCAACTATATCGTGATTAACTTAAAGGGGCGTATTAATATCAACTATATCGTGATTAACTTAAAGGGGCGTATTAATATCAACTATATCGTGATTAACTTAAAGGGGCATATTAATATCAACTATATCGTGATTAACTTAAAGGGGCGTATTAATATCAACTATATCGTGATTAACTTAAAGGGGGCATATTAATATCAACTATATCGTGATTAACTTAAAGGGGGCATATTAATATCAACTATATCGTGATTAACTTAAAGGGGCATATTAATATCAACTATATCGTGATTAACTTAAAGGGGGCATATTAATATCAACTATATCGTGATTAACTTAAAGGGGCATATTAATATCAACTATATCTCAATCTAATACTTAAATAATGTGTTCCAGTCTGGACCCATATGAACTGAAATGTGGTAATGTGGTCTGATTGCATCGGCATACACTCAGATATTTTCCAATTTATTTTATAGCCTGACAATGTAGAAAAAGACTGTATTGTAGATAGGACATCGGGAATTGACAGTAAAGTATTAAAATTAGTGCTGTCACTATTAACACATTAACAATGTGATTAATGTAATAACTTGAATTAGTTATTTTTATAACTCAGATGAATCCTGCACACACATACCTCACACTACCCACTCAGATGAATCCTGCACACACATACCTCACACTACCCACTCAGATGAATCCTGCACACACATACCTCACACTACCCACTCAGATGAATCCTGCACACACATACCTCACACTACCCACCAGCGCCCTCCTCATTTACACACACTGCAAGGGCTGTGATTGGTCGAGTTCGTCCGCTTGCTTTGTTTTGTTTGCCGGTGTGTTTCATCAGCCCACTGCAGGTACTTTTAGCACCATGCTAGTCCCATGGATAGACTTAGATAATAATTAACATATTAGTCCACTGGATAGACTTAGATACTAATTAACATATTAGTTCACTGGATAGACTTTGATAATAATTAACATATTAGTCCACTGGATAGACTTTGATAATAATTAACATATTAGTCCACTGGATAGACTTTGATAATAATTAACATATTAGTCCACTGGATAGACTTTGATAATAATTAACATATTAGTCCACTGGATAGACTTTGATAATAATTAACATATTAGTCCACTGGATAGACTTTGATAATAATTAACATATTAGTCCACTGGATAGACTTTGATAATAATTAACATATTAGTCCACTGGATAGACTTTGATAATAATTAACATATTAGTCCACTGGATAGACTTTGATAATTATTTAAGACGTTGTTTTGAATTCAGCGGCAGGAGTTCCTGATTGCACTGTGCCTTTCAGTAATGTTTGAAATTCAGCATCAGCAGGCAGGACTTAGGCAGACATTAGAAGATCGCTTGCTAACAGAACACAAACAAACTGCCCAGAAACCTTGTAAATACTTCTGATATATATTTTGCAACAACAACAAAGTTGTTGGAATATGCATGTCTCTTTCACAGTAATGTTAAAAAATGAAAGCATAACAAAACCCCGTTGACTCCTTGACAGTAAACACAAGCAGCAGAATACAAGCAGCATAATGACAGCTGGAGATGCTTCATATTGGCATCTTTAAAAAAGCTTCATATTGGCATCTTTAAAAAAGCTTCATATTGGCATCTTTAAAAAAGCTTCATATTGGCATTTCTCCCTTGCTAGCTCCTGCCGTTGTTGTTAGCCTACGAGTGGCTGTTGTGCTTGTGTTTAGTTCTGCCATTCTTGTCATCATTACGCACAAGATACTGGACTTAAACATAATTGGTCAGTACCATATTATCAGCAAGTATATAGTTACCAGTGAAATAACGGCAAATTTCGGGCAATTTTGGTGGGTTTATGGGAGGGCTCCAACTATGTCCACCCTGTCGGTGATCCCACGTGACTCCAGCACATATATACTTGTGTGTGCATATTTGTGTGTTTGTATGTGTCTGTGTAGAGTGTGTGTATGCGTGTCAGTGTGTGTGTGTCTGATGTGCGCTTGTTTCCCCTGGCTTCTAGGATGAGCTGCAGAAATGTTTACAGAATACTATAAAGAGGGAGGAGCAAGCCACGCCTGAGATAATTGACAGCTGCTACTTCAGCCCTATAGCCATTGATGTCATCCAGGTGGGCTTCTGCTGGCCAATCCCAGCAGTCCGTTAAGTCACATGACGTTCGGCCTTAAATGATTACCCGAGTAATTAGAATCATTTGATCACAAAACAGAATTTGCCTGTTTAATTCAAAGAAGTTGTTTAAATTAGTTTTCAATTATTTGTTTGCACTGATGTGTGTTCAGAGTGTGTGTGGTGACTGAACTGTGTGTATCAAGAGTGTGTTTGTGGACTGAAATGTGTGTATCAAGAGTGTGTGTGGTGACTGAAATGTGTGTATCAAGAGTGTGTTTGTGGACTGAAATGTGTGTATCAAGAGTGTGTGTGGTGACTGAAATGTGTGTGTTCTGTGCAGTGTGTGGATAGCAACCTGAAGTTGTGTTGTTCTGTGCTGGGTGATGACAACACACACACACACAGACTGTTGGAGAGGCTAACACACTTCTTCCACAGGCAAGTATTTCCGGCAAATGCTGTGTGAGTGTGTGTGTGTGTGTGTATGTGAGTGACTGTTTTTATGTGTGTGTGCATGTGTGTTTCAGGTTCGGTAAGTATTTGTGTGTGTGTGTGTGTGTGTGTGTGTCTGTGTGTGTGTGTGTGTGTATTGTTGGTGGAGGGGGCCCATTCCAGTGTAAAACATTGTAATACTTGAGTTGTGAAATGTTGCTGACTTGCAGTGAAGACTTTTATTTTGTCCTGTAGCTATAAGGGCTTCCTGGAGAAGGTGATGAAGCACAGTGGAACACTCAGCAGACCCGTTGTCATGGCGAATCTCACCTGCCTCCGCTTGTTCAGGTGGGCATAGGACGTCCACAGGCTCACACACACACACACGCATACATACATGCACACACACACACACACACACACACGCACGCATACATACATGCACACACACACACACACGCACGCATACATACATGCACACACACACACACACACACGCACGCATACATACATGCACACACACACACATGCATACATACATGCACACACACGCACGCACGCATACATACATGCACACACACACACACACACACACACACGCATACATACATGCACACACACACACGCATACATACATGCACACACACACACGCACACGCACGCATACATACATGCACACACACGCACGCACGCATACATACATGCACACACACACACACACACGCATACATACATGCACACACACACGCATACATACATGCACACACACACACGCACACACACGCATACATACATGCACACACACACCTGGAGTGACCCCACCCACTCAGCATGCCCCACCCATTCAACATGCCCTGCCCACTCAGCATGCCCCGCCCACTGTCAGTCCCAGGGAGGATAGCGGGACCCTAAGCCTCTTTCAAACTCAGATAAAAAACAAATAGCTGTTTCTGTATTATATCTGTGAGTGTCTGCATGTAGTTGTCTATTTGTGTGTTCATGTGTTTGTGTGTGTGTGTGTGTGTCGTGCGTGCATGTGTATGTGTGTTCATGTGTTTGTGTGTGTGTGTGTGTGCGCATAGGGAATTCATCACTGGAGAAATTCCCCTTTCTAAGGATGTTCGCTCCAGATGTGTTACCCTGGTGACCAGTATGACAGACAGCTGCCACGCCCACTTAACCAGTGTCATTCATCAGAACCTGAAGGTACCACAAATATCTATCTGTCTATCTGTCTGTCTGTCTATCTTCCTATCTGACGAGCTTTATTCAAAGCACTGCTGTGTTTGACTGTAGACTGAGCCAATGTCAGCGGAATGTAAAGCTCATCATTCATTCACCAACTTGCAATAAAGTGACAAAAAAGCATTCAAGTTGGTGAAGGAATGATGAAGCTTTAACAGCACATTTAAGAAGACGTCTCTCTCTCTCTCTCTCTCTCTCTCTCTCTCTCTCTCTCTCCATTTATGCAATGACAAAATGCTTTTTATCCATCTTTTTATTATTTTTTATTTGTCATCTATCAGTTCCTTCAGGGCCAGTCACCTCTAGAGCACCTTAGGGTTAAGGGCTTTGCCCAAGGGTACAGTGGTGGCATCGAGGACTCAAACCCACAATGTCCAGGCTACTAGCACACAGCGTGCCACGGAACATGACACAGCGTGCCACGGAACATGACACAGCGTGCCACGGAACATGACACAGCGTACTACGGAACATGACACAGCGTGCCACGGAACATGACACAGCGTACTACGGAACATGACACAGCGTGCCACGGAACATGACACAGCGTACTACGGAACATGACACAGCGTGCCACGGAACATGACACAGCGTGCCACGGAACATGACACAGCGTACTACGGAACATGACACAGCGTGCCACGGAACATGACACAGCGTGCTACGGAACATGACACAGCGTACTACGGAACATGACACAGCGTGCCACGGAACATGACACAGCATGCTAGTCACTAACTACAGACACACGCTCCTTAACTGCTACGATACCTATACATCTGCATCATTTAAAGCCTTTTGTTTGTGTCTGTTGGCTGTCTGTGACTTCTGTAGAAATGTCACATCCTCTACAAATGTGAGGTTTAGTTTACGCAACTCAGCCAGTGTTGAGGCAAAGATATGCAAACTTAATGCGCAAAGCAAAGCATCTTCATATCAGTCTAACATATCATGAACAAATTGTTCCTGTTTGTAACTTTTAAAGGCTGAAATGATGCCATGTTGCTCTACGCATCATCAAATCCTAAACAGCCCAAACGCTTAAAGCATCACATGGTGCAAGTTTAGCTTTTGAAGTTTTAGTGACAAACGAAGGCCTGTTCACAGAATGTCAAATGTTCACAGATCAGTCAAATGTGTAAGTGTAGTGAAATGAAGGCCTGTTCACAGATCAGTCAGTGCATTTTGCTGATTTAGAACTTATCGCAAAGATTGTCACACTCTTGCTTTTAAAACGGGTGGGTGCAACAATGTGTGTGTTCATGTGTGTGTGTTCAGGACACCTACCGTAAGCTGTGGAGTCACAACTGGCTCCAGAACAGTGTGGAAGTGTGTGAGCAGCTTAGCACTGGACTCCACACACACTTACAGGACCTCAGAGCTCTGGAACACACAAGCAGACAGGTACACACACACACTTACAGGATCTCCGAGCTCGGGAACACACAAGTAGACAAGTACACACACACACACACACACACACACACACACACACAGCACTAATTACTGAAACACACACACAGCACTAATTACTGAAACACACACACAGCACACAGTGAAACACACACACAGCACACAGTGAAACACACACACAGCACACAGTGAAACACACAGTGACTTTAAACACACACTAACTCAGGGCAGTACGTTGCTCTTTAACCCTCCGGTTACAAAGAAATATATTTCCATTCCTTTGTATGTCTACATGTGAAGAAATTGACAATAACAGCTTACAAGGCTATATACTATATATTATATACTTACAATAACAGCTATACCTATATACTATATATATTATATACTTACAATAACAGCTATACCTATATACTATATATATTATATACTTACAATAACAGCTATACCTATATACGATATATATTATATACTTACAATAACAGCTATACTTACAAGCCTGAAGCCCTAATCAGTAGGCCATGGCTGCCCCACAGCACACCAGCTGACAGGCACACACACACACACACACACACACACACATATATACACACAGATGCACTTACAGGATCTCAGAGCTCTGGAACACACCACCACACAGGTATGTATACACACACACACACACACACACACACACACTCAAAATGATTGATTGATTAGGAGCTGCTAGGAGCTATTAGGAGGTATTGATTGATTGCTGTATTGATTGATTGATGTATTGACTGATTGATTGATTAGGAGCTGCTGGGGGTTCTCCATGAGGAGGTGCTGGTGGAGTACGTGAGGAGGATGATGAAGAGGGAGACGAAGCTGAAGGACAAACACCAGCAGGAGCAGGCGGCCATCAGAATGTGTGCAGATAACACACACATACACACACTCTTCACTGAGGCTGTGAGTATACACACACACACACACACACACTCTCTTCACTGAGGCTGTGACTATACACACACACACACACACACACACACACACATACACACACTCTTCACTGAGGCTGTGAGTATACACACACACACACACACACACACACACATACACACACTCTTCACTGAGGCTGTGAGTATACACACACACACACATACACACACTCTTCACTGAGGCTGTGACTATACAGACACACACACATACTGACTGAAAATGCATTCTGTGTAATGTGTACTTGTGTGTGTGTGTGTGCGTGTGTGCATGTGTGTGTGTGTGTGTGTGTGATAGGGTTCTACAATTGACTGGCTAAGTGAGATTTTACCTGAACTAGCGGAACTCCTACGGGTTCAAGATTATGACACCATCCAGCTACAACTGCTCACACTCAGCACAAAACTACCTGACATCAGGTAACACACACACACACACACACACACACACCATCCAGCTACAACTGCTCACACTCAGCACAAAACTACCTGACATCAGGTAACACACACACACACACACACACACACACACCATCCAGCTACAACTGCTCACACTCAGCACAAAACTACCTGACATCAGGTAACACACACACACACACACACACACACACACCATCCAGCTACAACTGCTCACACTCAGCACAAAACTACCTGACATCAGGTAACACACACACACACACACACACACACACACACCATCCAGCTACAACTGCTCACACTCAGCACAAAACTACCTGACATCAGGTAACACACACACACACACACACCATCCAGCTACAACTGCTCACACTCAGCACAAAACTACCTGACATCAGGTAACACACACACACACACACACACACACACACACACCATCCAGCTACAACTGCTCACACTCAGCACAAAACTACCTGACATCAGGTAACACACACACACACACACACACACACACACATCCAGCAACAACTGATCACGCGCTGCACAAAACTACCTGACATCAGGTACACACACACTCAGACACACACACACACACACCATCCAGCTACAACTGCTCACACTCAGCACAAAACTACCTGACATCAGGTAACACACACACACACACACACACCATCCAGCTACAACTGCTCAGACTCAGCACAAAACTACCTGACATCAGGTAACACACACACACACACCATCCAGCTACAACTACTCACACTCAGCACAAAACTACCTGACATCAGGTAACACACACACACACACACACACACACCATCCAGCTACAACTGCTCACACTCAGCACAAAACTACCTGACATCAGGTAACACACACACACACACACACACACACCATCCAGCTACAACTGTTCACACTCAGCACAAAACTACCTGACATCAGGTAACACACACACACACACACACCATCCAGCTACAACTGCTCACACTCAGCACAAAACTACCTGACATCAGGTAACACACACACACACACACACACACACACACACCATCCAGCTACAACTGCTCACACTCAGCACAAAACTACCTGACACACACACACACTCAGCACAAAACTACCTGACATCAGGTAACACACACACACACACACACACACACA